>JAFEMH010004193.1:0-222246 GCA_022495995.1 Adenophora triphylla var. japonica | reverse complement strand
GAAGAATAAAAATTCAAAAAAACCAAATTAACGGCCGGTTTTGTGTTTCCGGCCTTTCTATTTATGGTTTTATTCTTTTGTTTTGCTTTTTAAGATGCTTTTCTTGGTTTAACTTCATTTGGCAATGCCCATTCTACCCTCCCTTTGTTAGAAATGTTAGGATAGTTAGGAATTGTTAGAAATGTTATAACTTTCGTTAATTTTATAACGAAAATTCTAACAAGCTCAAATTGGAGCACTTACGGTAGCCCCTCGGCGACGGCGCTTTCGAAGGAAGCGGGGTCGTCGATAAGAGGCTCCATATTTGGCGGGATGATCGAGTGATCGGGTGGGTGAACCTAGCGATAGGCTACCTACGTATCCCGAATGGGAATCAAGCCGATCGTAGTTCGGGTCTTTGACCACTGAGATGATGGCGTTTTAGGTGCCTCGAACTGATGAGCGAGTTCTACGGTCGGTTCTTTGGAAAGAAACTTCTGTTGGGGATAAGAGATGACCATTTTTGGTCGATGGCTATCCGCTCTGGGGATAGGAATGACCATTTTCGGTCGACGGGTATCCGCTCTGGGGATAGGAATGACCATTTTCGGTCTCTGCTTTGGGGATGATTGCGATTTATCGCTTTCTAGTGATAGCGTCTTAGGTGCCTCAACCTTGGAGATGGCGTTTTAGGTGCCTCGAACCTTGGAGATGGCGTTTTAGGTGCCTCGAACCTTGAAGATGGCGTTTTAGGTGCCTCGAACCTTGAAGATGGCGTTTTAGGTGCCTCGAACCTTGATGATGGCTTTAGGTGCCTCGGACCTTGATGATGATGGCTTTTAGGCGCCTCGGACCTTAATGATGATGGCTTTTTAGGCGCCTCGGACCTTAATTTGAAATGGCCTTTCGGTGGACTTTGTCTGTGCCGAAGGAGAGGGTGACCGTTTTGGTCGAGGGCTGGACCTAATGATAGGCTACCTACGTATCCCTAGTGGGAATCAAGCCCTTTCGTAGTTCGAGCTACTCGAGATTTCGTTGGCTTTTGGGATTCCGTTAACTTTCTTTGGGGATTTCGTTAGCCTTTCTTGAGGAAAATCGGACGTATTCGTGCAGGAAATCGGTCTTACGTTTGGCTGCCGTTGGATGATTTTGATGAAAGATACGGGATCTCGTTATCTTTCTCGGGGCACTCGGTCTTACGTTTGGCTTGCGTTGGTGATTTTTTGATAAGAAAGATACGGGATCTAGTTATCTTTCTCTAAGACACTCGGTCTTAGGTTCTACATTTGCTGGAGGAAAATCTTGATGAAGAATCTGAGATCTCGTTGTCTTTCTCGGGGCGCTCGGTCTTACGTTTGGCTACGGGGTAATTTTGATGAAAGATACGGGATCTCGTTGTCTTTCTCGGGGCACTCGGTCTTACGTTTGTATTCTTAGGGGTAATTTTGATAGAAAGATACGGGATCTGAAATTTATCTTTCTCAGGCTGGCACTCGGTCTTACGTTTCACTGCCAGGATAATTTTGATGAAAGATCACGGGATCTCGTTATCTTTCTCGGGGCACTCGATCTTAATTTCTTCTAACAGAACATTTTGATGAAAAGATACGGGATCTCGTTATCTTTCTCGGGGCACTCGGTCTTTGCCCGTTTGCTGGCAAGGGGAGATTTTGATATAAAGATCTGGGATCTAGATTTATCTTTCTCGAAGTACTCGGTCTTACGTTTGGCTATAGGGGAAATTTAGATGAAAGATCTGAAGTCCTAGTTATCTTTCTCGGGAATTTTCGATCTTACGTTTCTTTAGGGAATGATTTTGATGAAAGATACGGGATCTCGTTATCTTTCTCAGGAGCTATTTACCCCTCGGTCTTACGTTTGGCTTGCCGGGGTAATTTTGATAGAAGATACGGGATCTCGTTATCTTTCTCGGGGCACTAGGTCTTACGTTTGAGTGTAGGAAATTTTCTTGACAAGATACGCGACTTTGGTTAACTTTGGTGCTTTGTCAAGTTGGGGAGGCCAATTGGAGTCTGAAATTTTTAGGGGCAAGGGTCATTTTGACCCTTACTTGATCTATCATATGGAGAAGGACATCGAGGTATTAATTAGGGCCGCGCCTTCTCTCTTCCCATTACATTGTTACAGAAAATTAGCGGAGAGAGATGAAAATTACATAAATCCGCCATTTTTGGCCTAGAAGCTTCAAAAATCTTCCAGATTTCTTGATTTTTGAGCAATGGAACACGGAAGAGGCGCTTTGAGGCAGGGGCGTGGCCGGTAGCGAAGCGGTGGAGCTCGTCGGATGAGGAGGCATTACAATCTTTCGCAATCGGATTGCGGAGGAGCATTACCCCGATGCTTGGCAACATTGGAGCCTCGGATCCGCATCTCCGAACGGTATACTTCGAATCCTCTTGATCCTCTTGTCGATTTCTTGCTTGAAATTTTTGGGTGATTTTTTGAATTTTTTTTTTGAATATTGAATATTGATATTGATGATATGCAATGTTGCAATGAATTTGTGAGTGTCCCAAAAATGTGCATTTTGCTTGGGAAAAAGAATTGGCATTTTTGCCACATTTTTTTTTAATTCAAAAATTTCATGTGAAAATTCGAAGAATTGTGATTTTTTTTGGAAATTGAATATTGCATGTTCTTGATGATGATGATTTTTTTGAAATTGAATTTTGATATTGATGAATGATGATTCAATGCATGCATTTTGTTTGGAAAGAATGGGCATTTTGCCAATATGAGATGTATGCATGTTTAGGATTTTTTTGAAAAGTGGGACGGATTTTCCTCCCGTTGCATGTAAGATGGATGATATGCATGTATGCATTTTTTTGAAAATGGGACGGAGTTTTTACTTCCGTAGGAATGCATCCTTTTTTTTTTTTGATGAATGCATTGGGACTTGCAAAATTGTTTTCTTTTATGCGAGAAAAATGGGGCTATGCTCATTGTATCTTTGTTATCTTTGTCCAATTTTTTTTTTTTTTAAATGCAAATGCAATCTTTTTGACATTTTCTCTCTTTTTTTTTTTTTTACGGGGCGGAAACCGTTTTGTGACGGAGGCGAACAAGATGAAGACTCGAGGATCGGTGGAGTACGTGATTGACTTGTGGGATCAGGCTTAGGATGCGGGCCGAGGAGCTTTGCCGAGTCAGAGACGGATCGTTGTCGAGACGGGGCTCTGGGAGTTCGTCGAGTGCTTGAGGGGCAGGTGAAGTTCCACCCAAAGTGCGAAAAGAGCTTGATGTTCGCTCTAGCGCGGCATTGGTGGGATGCGACCCACACATTCCACTTCTTGCACAGGCGAGGCGGCATTACGCCTTCGACTATGCTTTGCGATCACGAGTGCGTCCTTCAATGGACGCGGCATTGAGTGGAGAGATGGCTACGGCGATGCGTCTGCGAGCTCTTCTTGGATTTTCCCCTATTCCCAAGGGGATGGGGATGGAGTATACCGTGGTCTTCGGCAAGATCGTGAGACCATCGCGAGTTATGAGGTGGGGAGGATAGGTTTAGCGCCGAGCGGATTGCTAGGTCCTTCCTCTGGTTTACCTTTTCGAGCACGCTCTTTGGGCATCTTTGAGGGGACGGCGGTCTTTGCCTTCTTGAGGTCCTTGGAGGACATGGAGACGGTTGGAGATATTTCTGGGGGAGGCCGGGTGAGGTGTACTTCGCTCTTGATAGATACGGCGGAAGAGGCTGTGAGCTCCTGTCTTTGCTTCGAGTTTGCTCACGGAGGTATAAGCTCTCTTTTTGCTTTCCCTCTTTCCTTTGAGCACGCACTTTTATTTGCTGGATTGATTGGATTTTTACCTTTCGCGGTATGGGCGTTGGAGTTTTTCCACGTCACGGTGTGGAGGCGGCTGAGGCGTACGTCGGGCGTATCAGGCCATGCGGTCTTAGTCCAAGCATGCCGGGAGAAGATAAGCTCCGGGGCGTACGACTCTCGAGTACGCGGATTGCCTTCCTTTGACGGAGGCCGAGACGGATGAGGGGATGATATTCTTCCCACAGGATCGGCTTTGAGGTAGCGCGGTGAAGGGCGGCGAGATACGGGCCCGGTGCGGCGGAGGATTTTGAGGGCACGACTTGCGGCGTCTACTATGGGAGAGAGGGTGACGCGCCCGGCGTAGCGTGAACTTCGCCTTTGAGGACACCGGTGGAGCCTCCCGTAGATATGATGCACCCGGCGATCGGTCAGTGACTGGGATGATTACCGAGCGAGCCGGCACTTCTCGGACTTCGTGGCGATCGAGCCATATGCGACGTTCGTCTTGAGGAGGCGAGGATGCCTCGGGTTTTGGAGAGGAGGGGCTTGGGATCGCGGTACCCTCGGACGGATTTTTCCTACATCCCGAGGATGGGGTCAGATTGAGGGTGCGAGATCCCTCGGCCGAGCGGCTTCCACGAGCTTTCCGGCCTCGTCAGGGTATGAAGGTATGGCTTCACCTTTTCCCCTTCTTTTCTTTCTTTTGTTTCATCATCTCTAGCATCACTTCTTTTTTTTTTTTTTGACGCTTTTGCTTTTGTGCGGTTTTCGGAGGTGGTCGTCGAGACGGCGCGAAGCAAGTGATCGGAGCCAAGAGGTTCATACGGAGGATGGTTGCTTGCGGGGCACCTCGAGGCTAGGGCGAGGAGACCACGGCCGGCACTTTGTCCAGACGGGAGGCTTCTCCTATTCCCTCGGAGACTTCTTGAGACCCCTCTTTCTCCTCTCATTGATCACCGCGCAGCCTGCGCCCGGATCACGTCATTCTTGGGGATCCGCACGAGGCGGGGACACGTCTGGCGGCATGGTGGAGTCGTCTCCGTATGTTCGGGAGTCGGACGCCTTCACCTTCGGGTACGACTTCTTCGGGGATGCAGGTTTACCCTATCGGAGTGTGCCGGTTGGTCCCGACGAGCCTCTTTACGGAGATGAGGACGATTACGAGCAGAGACTTTCGGGGCTCTGACGAGGCGGGCAGAGTCGCAAGAGGGCGGGGAGACATCGGAGTCTTTGGAGACTCCGATTGATTTTTTTATTTTTATTTTTTTGAGATTTAGATTTGTACGAATTATGCACATTTTTTTTTTTTTTTGGATGTAATAATTTAGGATTTTATTTATGTTTGTTTGTTGTTTTTTTGTACACTCTCCTTTTTTTTTTTTGGAATGTAATAATTTAGGATTTTTATTTTATGAATGCAATGCAATATGAATGCGGTGTTGCATGAGCCTTGGTTTTTTTTTTTGCAAGGGTGTTTGGTATATGGGTGGTTTGGGGAGGTTTTTGCACAAGTTTCGAGCAACGGGACGGAATATTCCTCTTTTGGTGTAGCGGCTTGGTACATTGCAAAATTTTTTATGGGAAGCAATCCCATCCGCGCGGATGGGGACGCATCGACAGTGTCCTTTAATTTTGGTCAGACTGGTCTTGCTTTATTTCAAATTCAAATATCCTCTTCAACCTCCGGTCCAAACGGCCATTTTCGGGGAGGAAGAGAGAAAAAACCATGGAAAGCCTTAGAAAAGCTCCTCAAAGTTATCCCAAGAAGTCCCAAATGTCATTTTCAACAAGTTCAAGGATTGGTCACGGGAAATTATGCATGAGAGAAGGTCTTTCTTTGAAGAACGGTACAAGGTGCGATGCTTGTGGTCTCTCAAAGAATTGGTTCCGGATTATGACCTCTTAAGGGCTTCTTCTTCGTTTTGGGATACTAGAAGGCATGTCTTTTGCCTTTCCTTCAACGAGATTGTTCCAGGCGTGGAAGAATTTCGGGCCTTGCTTGGAGGTCCGGAGGTGGAGGAGATAGCAATTCCTTTGTCGGAGGAGCTTCTTTTGTTGACAAGTTGTGCAACCTTCTTCATCTTTCCCCGGAGGAAGCACGAGGCATGATCCGCGGTCCCGACCATTTCGATATTTCCGGTCTTCCCGACAGATTTAGGGGCTTAGGCTTGGTGGATGACGCCCTATTGGGATGCCTTTGCACTTTGCATGTTCGGCACTTTGTTCATGGTCTATTCCTTTGGGATTTGCCATCGATCTCTGCTTTGGATGTTGTCGTCCATTGTCGCACAGGCGAGATGTCGTTCCTTTGATTCTTGGGGAGACTTTTCATGCTCTCGGCAGTTAGCTACGGGAAGACGGTATATGCGCGAGGCTGACCCGTTTCTCTTGACCACATTTGTGGGCGATGGAGCGTTTGGGGTTCTTCGGGAAACCTACGATATGATCGAGGCCTTGGACTTTTGCCGGGGAGAGGTGTTGATGTAGATTTTGATGATCGGGGCTCGTGGGAGCGTTGGATGGCGGGTCGCCCGGGCGAAGATATCGGATGGTCGGTGCCTCATTGGCGGGTGGAGACTCGTAGAGTGCTTCGGGGACGGGTCCCATGTGGTTATGCTTAGGGGCTTTCTCGGTCAGTTTCTACATTCCGGCTCACGGTCTGAGACGGTTTGGCTTGGAAGCGAGGTTCCTTTGGAGGGTTTTGATGATATAGCTACCGGGGTGGTGGCTCTTGTTTCCATGGATGATCCCTCGGTGTTTCCATTTCTTTCCAGTATGGAGAGTACGATGCCTTTCCTCCTCGGGTCATTCTCGGGCGTCGAGACCGGTGTTCACGACCACTTGGTACTGGATTGAGTACGAGGGGCATCTGGGAGAGACTCGGGTGGCTATTTTGAGACGGCGTGAGGCCATTGTAGGTGCGGAGGACCGGGCTGTTTGAGAGGAGGAGGGCCGAGGCGAGGGCCAATCCTCGCATGACGGGAGCGGAGACGGCGTGACCGACTATGAGGCTTACGTCGAGACGAGGAGAGGAGGGCTCCTATGCTACCGGCTAGGCTACGGGAGATGAGGGATGACGCTAGGGCTACTAAGGCCACGACGGAGGCTGGTTTGATAGACCCTTTGTCCCTATACGGAGCTTGGTAGGAGGAATACCGAGCATTTTCCGGTTCGAAGAGAAAGACTCGGAGGGGAAGAAGAAGGGAGAGACCGATGCGAGTGGGTTGGAGTGACTGCGAGGTTTCCAAGTATCCCTTTCTTGCCGTAGCCGAGGACACATTAGTTTGATTATGTATCTTAGTTTTCTTTTAGCGAGGTTGCCGGTTGTAGGAATGAATCGGGCTTAGACTCATCAAAGAGCTTTTAACTTGTAATGAATATTTGAATTGCTTTAGAGTTTTTTTGAGACGCTTTCATGGTACGATCAATTGTATTGATGCCAAAGTATGGCTTTTATTTGTGCTTTAGACCGAACCGTTTCCATTGCCTACGTTCCCCTCATTTTGAGGAGCTCGGGTCTTCGTAGTTCAACTGGTGAACTCTTTTTTGTTTTTTTTTTTTTTTTTTTTTTTTGGTGCAACCACTGTTTTTACCTAGGCCGCCCTTTTCGGGTTTCTAACCTAGTTGGGTATTACTCTTTTAGCACTCTTTTTTTTTTTTTTTTTTGTTTTTTTTTTTTGGTGCAACCCTGTTTTTACCTAGGCCGCCCTTTTCGGGTTTCTAACCTAGTTGGGTATTACTCTTTTAGCACTCTTTTTTTTTTGTTTTGTTTTTTGTTTTTTTTGTTTTTTGTTTTTTTTTTTTGTTTTGTTTTTTTTTTTTTTACGCGTAGTATCTGCGCGTGACTTGTCACCATTCCTTTGGGTGTACAAAGGGATTCCCGTCGAGGTCCGCAAGTTGCATAGGCGCCTCAGGAGAAGATCTTACGGACGACATATGGCCCGACCCATACGGGCTCCCATTTGCGAGAGGGTTGATACGGGTGGGGGCTTTTCTTTTAGAAACGAGATCACCTTCTCGGATCTCCCGATGCTTTACTTTCTTGTCGAAGGCTCTAGCCATTCTTCCTTGGTAGGCTCGGATGTGTTCCATGGCCTTCGGTCGGCGTTCGTCTAGTAGGGCCAATTCGTCATGGCGACTGCGGAGCCATTCGACCTCGTTGATTTGGCTTTCCGGCGGTATACGGAGCGAGGTATTTCCGGCTCGATTGGGAGTACGGCTTCCATTCCGTATGTGAGGGCAAAAGGTGTTTCCCCGGTTGCCGTTCGGCCCGTGTTACGTAGCCCCGAGTGCAGTGTAACTTCTCGGGCCAATCTCTACCTTGGAACGGCCATTTTCCGGATGATATTTTCCGAGTCTTGTTTCTTTGCTTCGGCGGCTCCGTTGGTTTGGGGCTGTAGGGTGATGACTTGTGACGGGTTATTCGGAATTCCGCGGCAACTGTCACATTCCCCTTCGAAGTGGGATCCATTATACGAAATGATTTCGGCCGGCAACCCGTATCGGCACATGATGTTTTCTTTGATGAAGAGGGGCAACTTTCTTTGAATTGAGGATTTTTGTAGGACTTGGCTTCAACCCACTTGGTGAAATAATCCACGGCTACCGGGGACGAACTTCGTGGCCGTTCTTGCTGATGGTGTGATTTTGCCTATGACATCAATTCCCCAAGTGACGAAAGGCCAAGGGGTTGTCATGCGGTATAACTTCGTGAGGAGGCAAGTGATTAAGATTTGAGTATCGGCGACATTTGTCGCGGCTTTGACAAAGCTGGATGCGGTCGGCTTCCATGGTGATCCAAAAATACCCCATTCTCGGTATGATTTGCATGAGCTCGAGCATTCATGTGAGGGCCGCAGGTACCACCATGTATTTCTTTCATGAGTTCGGTAGCCTCTTGTTTGCTGATACATCGCGGAGGGGGCCTTGATAACGTTTTTGTATAACATGTTTCCCAAAAGGACATAATGGGAGGCGAGCCGCTTCAGGGTGAGAGACTTTTTGCTTTGATTCCTTCTTTATATTCCCCATCTTCGTTTTTGAAAGAGGCCTCGCCATCCTTCATCTTGGTAAATCTGAGTGTACCGGGGATCATTGATCGGTTCGGCTTCCGCTTCAATTTGAAGCAATAGGCGGGGTTTTCTCTTCTCCCGACTACGAATGGTTTAACGAGACTTTCCTTCGGGTATTTCGACAAGAGAGGCTAGTGTAGCCGAGCATCTGCGAACTGTTTTGGATCTGCTTGGCGAGGTAATGGCTGATTTCTTTGGGCTGAGTTATTAACTCTTCCATGTAAGCATGATACTTCTGCAAACCCGGATCACGGTCTTCCATTTGTTAGAGACCTGATTGATGATGAGGGCGAGTCTGTACACCTCCAATTCCTTGATATTTCTTTCAAGGGCGGCTTCCAACCCAGCTATGCAAGCTTCATATTCAACGGCGTTGTTGGTGACTTGAAGTTCGGCCTTGCTTGCTATGGGGGTGTGTTCGTCGGTAGGATCGACCGAAGCATTCCTATCCCGTTCCCCCTTTTGTTTGACGCCGTCGAAGAAGAGTTACCAGCGATTTTCTCCTTCTAGAGCGAAGATTCCATCATCGGGAAATTGAGGTTCGAGTCCTCGGGACTCATCACTTGGGAAATCGGCGGATGTTACGCCATTATGCGTCCTTTTATGGATTTCCTTGAAACATAAGCGATGTCATATTCGGCCAAAAAGAACGACCATTTTGCCAATCTCATGGAGATGGAAGGCTTGTCGAAACAGATATTTGATGGGGTCTATCCTTGAAACAAGATGTATCGGGTGAGGCGCATGTAGTGTTTCAATTTTCCCACTACCCGGACCAAACCTGCGCAAGTCTTCTCGCATAGCGAGTAATTGAGTTCGCTTCCTTGGAGCTTTACGCTTACGAAATAGATGGCGTTTTCGACTTTGGAATCTTTTTCTCTTGAGCTAGCATAGCCCCAATTCTTGTATCAAGTGACAGTTAGATATAGCAAGAGTGGCTTTTGCCGATGTGGTGGGCGAGAGAATCGGGGGATTCACGGTATGCCTTAATTTGTTCAAAGGCAAGTTGACATTACGGGGTCCATTACGTGTAGGCATTCTTTTTCATCAACTTGAAGATTGGCTCGCGAGATCGAGGTCGGTGATTTACAAAGCGGCTTATGTATTGCGATCTTCCCATGAAGGATTTCACTTACGTCGGTGTCCGTGGTGGCTTCATTTCAACTATCGCCTTGATTTTACGGGGATCTACTTCGATTCCCCGTTCTGTCACCATATATCCTAGTACCTTGCCCCGTCTTACACCGAAGGTGCACTTGGCATTGGATTCGGTCTCATCTTTGTGGTCTCGGAGGCGGCCGAAGAATTTTCTCAAATCAACAAAGTCTTGGCCATCTGATCCTCTGGAATGTATTATCATGTCGTCCACATAGACCTCAATTTCTTTGTGGATCATGTCATGGAGCAGGGTAGGCGCCCTGCAGTGCGTAGCCCCGGCATTCTTTAGTCCGAATGGCATGACCGTGTAGCAGTATGTGCCCCAAGGGGTTGTGAAGGCTGTTTTGGCTTGATCTTCTTACGCCATTTTGATTTGGTTGTGGCCAAGCAAAACCATCGACGAAAGATTTGACTTCGTGGTTGGCCGTGGAATCTACCAAAATGTCGATGTTTGGCGAGGGAAATCGTCTTTTGGGTGGCTTTGTTCAAGTCTACGAAGTCTACGCGGCATCGGATCTTTCCGTTGGCCTTGGTCATGAGTCACTATGTTGGGCTGACCATGTTGGGTATTCAATGACCACTGATGAACCACCCTTACTGAGCATCTTTTCTATTTCCTCTTTCACTTGTAAGGACCATTCGGGCTTAATTCTTCTTAGCTACGCTTTCGGCTTGACTTAAGGGTCGAAGCGGTATTCGGTGCTTTCCCGACTATGGAAGGATCGAGGCTGGCATATCTTTATAGGACCATGCGAACACATCCACGAATTCTTTTAGCGGCTCGATTAGGGCAACCCTTTCGATCCCTTCGAAGAAACTACCAATCTGCGTCTCTTTAGGCTCTTCCGTAGTTCCCAAATTCACACTTGTCAAAATCTCTTCGGCGGCTTGGGCTCGATTTTCCTCTTTCCGGACAACTTTGCTTAAAGATTTCTTTGATATATTGTTCATTTAATGTGTACGCCTCTTCATCTAGTGAATCGTTATTAAGCTTGTTTTTAGATTATTAGTTAATTCATCATTAGTTAAAGTGGCAATTAAGGGATACTCGAGAAAGGTTCATCATTTCATTGAAGACGAAGGGAATACAACGTTGGCTACGGACTCGTAGTCTTCGGGCGTGAGGCCGTCGGACGACTCGAGAGACTCGAACTTCAGCAATGAGAGACTCGGAGGACTTTACTGAAAGGTTGACACGAAAGGACGGGGGGACCAATCAAAGCTTGGTGATCATTTCCTCCTTGGTCGCGGACGGGCTGAGAAGAGTTTCCCAATTCTTTAGCGGCATATTTGTTGGTGGCTTCACAACTTCGGGAAAGGCATGGTCTCTGTGCTCCCTCTTGATCGTTGCTATCATCTCTTTATGCGAACGAGAATCAATTGTGTTTGGCATACGCGAAGCGAGCATGTGGATGTAGGGATCTTCCTCAGTGCAGGGACTTCCGTTTCGTCACAATCGATCGCTCGATCCCGGATGTAAGGGCGCATTGCGTCTCGGTGAGCGGCTAGAAAAATCTCATGTCCCATACTCGGCGGAAAGGCTTGGCGGGTAGTTCGGCAAGGAGGACGTCCACACGACGTTCATAGATTCGAGCCAGAGTACGTCGGTGTTTGCGACTTTTATCATGAAAACCTCCTCGCCGGCGAGGCAAAGGAATGGGTTTGCGGAATGCGACAAATACTGTGATTGAGGACCGGGGACTTGTGTGCACTGTATCACGGCGGTGTTCAGCATTTCCTTCCGGTACGCCTCCAAGTGTTGGAAATAGCAATTGAATTTGATGAATCGAACTTCTTCGGAGTCCAGCTCGCTTGAGTGTGTAGCCGACATAGTTGGCATTCTTTGGATTCCAAAGGATCTTGGCGAGACTTGCCTCTTGAAGGATGTAGCCGGTGTTTGGCTGTGGGCGTTCTTGGCCTATTGTTTTGACTTCGTTCCCTATGAGAAAGCTGTCACCCCTTATGACTTCGAGGTCTCCCTGCCGGTTGATGAATTTGACGCATTGGTGGAGAGTGGAGGCTATGGCTTTCATGTGATGCCACCAAGGGCGCCCTAGTAGGGGTTTGTGAACTCGGAGGGGATATCCATTACATGGAACTTTGCGGGCACCATTTGGGTTTCGTACCGAGTTCGAGTCACTTGTCCCGAGAATGGGACGAGACGAACCGTCGTAGGCTTTGACAGTCCAGGGTAGATGGGATCACGCGCCTTTCATTTATGCGGAGGGCCCTCATCATGCTGAGGGAAGGACATTTACCGATGATCCATTGTCCACTAATACCCCAGGGAGTGACATGGTGTTGAGCCGAATAGTGATGTCTAAGCTTCGTTGTGTTGGGAGACATCTCTTGGCAAATCTTCATCGCATGAAGGTGATCATACTCCCATATAGGTGAGGATCATAGATTTGGTCCTTGTCTCGGGATGGAGAGTCATCCAAGTCGGTCACTTCGTGCCTTTTTCTTGCGAGCGAGAGTCTTTGCCGAAGCCCACAGGTTATGCGATGCCTTTTGTGGCGGTTGCCATCTCCGATCAACATGTTGATTGAGTGGGAAGCGCCCAGGCTGGCCCCGTCGAGTTTTCTTCATCGGTGTATACTCGGGAGGCTGGACAAGGCGAGACCTTGGGCGACCACGAGGGGTTGGACTTCCGTTGCACGGTACTGCCGGTATCACCGAAGGTCTCGAATTCCGTCGTTGGCAAGAGTTTTATGCTCTTTTACCCCTTTTTGCTTTGGGGAATTTGAGCGGAGTAGAGTACATAATAATCAAATCCCGGATGGCTCCCCCCGAGCGTTCCCACCTTTGTTATCACGCGGCCTCGAACCTCTCCTTCAATTTTTCTTTGGGAGGAAATTTTCTTTTTCTTAGGAGGGCCGGTCCTCGTGTATCCAAGTCCTGAATAGTCCCACTTTCAAGGCGGTCGGGACGGAGTCACAAATATCCCACCTGAAATGTGTTCCACGAGTGAGTGGCGGATTTGGGAGACCTCGGGTTGGCCCGGTCTTGGAATGACTTTGAGTTAGGAGCGGTCAGGGAGATCGCTGCTGCAGGCTCGTGCAGTAGCGAGTGATTGGACTCCGCCGGATAATGAGAATATTGAGGTCCGAGGGGAACGGGCATATGTTTGTCCTTCCAAGGTGGCCCCGGTCGGTTGGGATATTGTTAAGGTCCCTGAAAGTGGCGTGTGGCCTCTTCAATCCCGAGGCACGCTATTTCCCCATCACATTACAGCGTTCTTCCGGGGGCTTTGATGGCTGACCATATTTCTTATTTCATTTCCACTGATTTTTCATCACTCGGGGCCGATATTTGTGGGAATTACGTACACCTTGAGAGGACAGCGGCCAACGATATATCGAACTCTTTCGATCCACTGGCTAACTGTTTGGGACCGGTTGCCTGTAAGTGAGCGGGCGGGAGTCCGGCGGTGGAAACACTTAGGAATCTTGGGGTAGCATCTTGGTGTGCCTCCGGAATTGTTAAGAAGAGGAGGAGAACCCTTTTCTGTCTTTGCGGTAAAGGTGCCCATCGGAATTGAGGCGATAGTCAAACCATGACTTGCGACTACCCCGATGGGTCATCCAATTTGAGCCTCATGCCGAAGTCTCATTCCAGTCTCTACCAAGCTTGGATCCAATCTTCGGTATCCCATAGAAAGGGGATTACGGAGGACGGAGACAACGTTATCCCCATCCATTACCGGTGATCTTGCCAGAGACATGTTCTGAGCTTGGAGTTGCGGAACAAGCGGCGAAGGCGACGATGCGGCTTGACTCTTCCCAGCTGATCAAACGGTAGACCCGGTGCCCGAAACCAAGCTTTGTGCGGGTAAGGCTGCGGAAAGGACACGAAGGTTCGAGATGTGCATGAGGAATGGAAGGAGGGTAGGTGTTTGGGCTTTTGGCTCATGTACGACATGCGGTTATTTGTTCACGTTTACTTAAAACATGTTTGTCATTAACCTAATCGGTTGGAAAAAGATTGCTCTTCTTTTCGCAAACTACTACGATTCACTGGATCGGTGGGCCCCGTCACTACGTCCACATAAGCCCCTCGTATTCCTTGTATTGTCGAGCCTCCCGGGGTGGACGGACCCCGAGAGCGAGGTCCCTGCCAGAGCAAGCGGGTCCCAGCCGTAGAATGAAAACGATCCTAGAAGTCGGCTGGGTAATCGAGTCTTAACGAGCATTCGATGTATCAAGTGCGGGACAATGGTGACGTCGGAGTCAAGATCGTGTGCGAGAGCTCGAAACGAAAAGTCGAAACATGATTTGGGTGATAAATGTCCGCGATGATGATCTTGACTTGTCGTGCGGTTAAAAGCTAAGTAATTAGGCATGGAATAACCGATTAATCCTTGATGACTCAGTGAGTGTCAATCTTTGGGAGTCGAGTGTATAATTTGTGCGGTCCCGAGGCCGAAGTCGGCGCCGGTCAATATCTTGGTCGAAATCTGTCTGGCAGGAAAGAACGGCGAGAACTTCGGCGGTCTGGCGGCCCGATTAGGGACCCGAGAGATGTATTGAGTCGGTATGCACGACCAAAGAGCATGAAAGGAAAGGTCTATACACGGACGGAACGGCATGACACGAGACCCGAGACTAAAAACCAACCGGGTCTCGGACAAAGTGTGTCACGGACAAGTGCATAGTCGAAGCCGAGGCTCCATGGGATGTTTGGGTAGTCTGTGCTCATCCGAGGGCGTAATAAGACCAAACGGACCGCGACAAGGATTTCCCAGGGTTAAGGGCGTAGTGTGCGGTGTGCGGTCACGTGCGCGTAGTGTGCACGGCAGTCTATATTCTTTTAACGAGTAAAATAGAGATTTTTATGTGTCTTAAAAATATGATGCATGATTTTTTTTTTAAAATTTTCTTTTTTTTTTTGAAAATCTTTTTTTTTGAAAATTTTTTTTTTATGATGAGCACATAAGCAAGTAAGCATGAAAATTTCGACAGTTAGGGACATTATTCAGCAGGTCAACATTTTGACTTTCTCTATAAAGCGGCCGAAACATCATGAAAAGCGTGCAAAAAATCAACGCACACACAAAAATGATTTTCCAAAACCGGGACGGAAGCTTGACCCTCAAAAGCTTTTTTTTTGAAAACGGTGATACCGGTCACGTGGGATTGTTAGACCACAATTTACTCCCACGACTCGTGTTAGGAGGCGATAACGGGAAATTTAGTGGTTTCCACCAATATACCGAATACCATTTTTTATTAAAAAGCTTAGTCCCAGTAATTCGCCCCTTTGTAACGATGTGTTGCCATTTTCGCGGGAAAAATTCGATTTTTGCATTTCTTTGAAAAACCAAATAAAACCGGAAAAACGAATTCGCCACGCCATTTTAATTTTGAAGGGCCAAAACTTTGAAAAAGCTGAGATCAGAGATTTAGGTTCGGAGGTCATGTTACGCGTCGGGAAGGACGTTAGTGTGCACCCGACGCGCCTCGTCGCTTGAGTCTTCCAAGCTGAAAATCATTGTGTGTGTGTGTGTGTGTGTGTGTTTTGGCCAAAATAAGTTGAAACTTAGAAAAGTAAAAATTGGGATATCTTTTTAAGACTTTAAACTGATCCCATGATTTTTTGGAAGATTTTTGGATTGAGATTTGGTACTCAAAAGACCTTTTGAAGTTGAGAAGTCACTTCTGCCAGAAGGAAATGGCAGCAGACACCTGATTTTGAAATGGATTCAAGGGTCCTAAAACTTCATAATCTGGATGAACTCAGAGAATGAAAGTTTCTCTAGACTCCTTGAATAAACTTTGTGTGAAAGAAATTTCCATTTTGGAGAAGATTTGAGGGGTCAAAACCTTCTGGAAACCTCAGATATGAGATCTGGATTCCCAGAAGCTGATGAACTAGCCTCTGAAAGAAAAATTGAAAAGAGGAGTTTTACTCACCCAAAAAATAAGCTAAAAATATGTCTGGAAAGCTCTGGATGTTGTCTACAAAAAGTGTTTTGTAGTCAACACCAAATTCCAAGTTCATCTGTGTCCAAAAATTAAGACCATGGACTGAGGTCTGAGAAAATTGCTACTGGACAGCAACTTCTCAAGAAAGAAAATATGATTTTAAGGGGGTTTGCATCCATGCTTGTCCCCATTTCCCTAGGTTTTGGTTAGTGATCACTAGACATTTTAGTGGTGAATCAACTATACCAAACCATCCTTAAAGTACATTAGGACTAAGCATTTCATTTGCTTGGGGAGGGGATTTTACCCTTTGAAATCAAGATTTAGTGCTTGAAAATGGTTTTTTAGGGTTTTGAAAGTGCATTTTTGCAAGTAGAAAAGAAAAGCTTTGAAAATAATGTTGATCTTTGTAGAAGATCATCCATGGAAGATGGTCTTCCATGGTGATCTTCTTAGATCTAGAGAAAGAAGATGAAAGAACTACATTTTGTAGTTTGAAGATGCATGCATGGATGAAGTTTAGGGTTCCAAGGAAGAAGAGGGTTTACCAATCTTCCTTGTGTTCTTGAGTGTTTGGCTTGAGTGTATGAGTGTTTAGAACTTTTAATATGAGAGTGAGTGGATGAGTATGAGTTAGGAAAGATTGGAAAGAAAAGGTGACAATTCTTGAAGAATTCTCACCGTTTCTCTCTATATTCCTTCGCCAGAACTTCGTTGCATTGTGTTTTTCCCTTATTTTTGTGGCTGGAGGGCTCAATTTATAGCCCTCTGAAAATGCCCAAACGTATCCGCGCGGACAAGGTCAAAGAGGCGTGCCTTGTTCATTAAATTACGGCTCCGGCTTTTGGACGGGAAGAATAAAAATTCAAAAAAACCAAATTAACGGCCCGAGCTTTTTGTGTTTCCGGCCTTTCTATTTATGGTTTTATTCTTTTGTTTTGCTTTTTAAGATGCTTTTCTTGGTTTAACTTCATTTGGCAATGCCCATTCTACCCTCCCTTGTTAGAAATGTTAGGATAGTTAGGAATTGTTAGAAATGTTATAACTTTCGTTAATTTTTCTACGAAAATTCTAACAAGCTCAAATTGGAGCACTTACAATGATTACGCACTTCTCCAACCCGATTACTCAATATTGAACTTAAAATATGGTTCAAAGTTAAGTCCACAACAAATGGGAGGCTCACATTCCACAAAAAATAGACATACAAACACAAGAATGTGAAATTAAAAACCTTCCATTGCATAAGTCTCCCAAATTTTAACTTTTCCGCTCACCTTGTTTCCCAATGCTTCAACCCCCAATCCAGAACTTTGTTCATTTTATACACTTCCTGGGGTCGAGAGAAAGGGACTCCTCTTTCAAAATAAGTCACTAATCAAATATACTTCAGGCAACATTAGCAAACTCTTACTTGCCCCTTTTATACAATATACATCATGTTCTCAAGCTGACCTTCCTCACTCATTCGTAATTTGGTAACCCCAAACCGATCGCTTCTAATTTCACAATCTTGCAAAGGTAGATAAACCTATTCTAAAGGGCTAATAGGCGTCAAATGAAGAGCTAATGGTGGCTAGGATGTTCCATTCTTTCTAAACAAAGCCCAAAAAAAGTGACAATTTATATAAAGAAAAGACCATTAGGACGAAGGCTGACCAAGATGGTTGACACCCAAGAAATATAAGCCATAAATATCAAGTAAGTCCTATTGATTTGTCAAGCATGCAATCACCCCTGTTCTAGGACCCTCGAGAATGTCAAAGTGAACCCATAAAGGACACCTAAATTAATATTTACATGATCAAGAAATATGATGGAAGGAATCGGTGGGGGCATCGTATGTCGGCATGTATTAATGCAATTCTAATTACGCCATTGGCACAAACTTAGCAAACAACTCAATCAAAACCTTTCTGCATCATCATGGACGCGTACAGTCCAACCTCTCGGAAGCCGCCTCCAGCGAACAAAAATTGACCCAAAAGGCCGTCGCGGGCACTCCACTTCGTTCCTATAAACCCAATAAACTCACTGGGGAGCATCTAAAAACTCAAACATGTACTGATTGTCTCATGTGAAGAGAACAACATACATGCCTGTTAAAGGAGATAAATCATACAACAAAGCAATTATTAATAAAAATAAGAGAAATGTACCTACTTCTTAAAACTCGAAACCAAAAGCGATTTAAGGCCTCGAGATTTGTACTCAAGCACTAAATGGGATTTGATGTGGCTACATTCCCTTAGAGCCTAGCTTTCCTTCCCTCGCCCACTTCGCATTCTCAAGCACAAATGCCCACCACTTTCCACAAAAATTTGCAAACCTTTCGTTACAAACTCGGCATGGGGCTCAAGGCTAACCTCTGCTCTTTTTCTCTTCAATTTCTTTTTTTACTCGATGGTCTCCCAAACTCATTTGGTGCCATTTCCTTTTATCACAATCATAGCACCTCCTTTTCCTATACAAAATCGCAAGCATCCCGATACGATTCTTGACAAACAAAGTATCGTATATCAAGAGAACAACACTCTTCCATTGAGACATGCAAGATATTGGTGAAATGTCGCGTCCCGAAAGAAAGTGTTTAATGGGGACATCTTACCCTTGGGATCTGGGCCTCGAGACGGATACGGCCATGATCAACAAGAAAGACCAGATCCTCGGCTGATTTTTCACGACACACAAGTGCGGAACCCGCACTATCCCTCATTTTATTTGTCAAATCTTCACACTCATCAACATATGAAACAAATCATAAGCATGTCTCATGGCATCAAAACGAATTTCAATTTCCGCCACAAAAAAAAAAGCATTCAAAAAAATTGCATTTCCTCACATTAATAAAAAAGGTCATACACATGCCATGAAAGGTCTCCCAAGTAATATGGGTGAATCATACGACTTCCTTCAATTGGCATTTCAAGCACCCATTTTTCTTGCACAATGATTGAATTTACTTGAATCCCATGCATCCTCCACAATGCCCACAGGTTTTTTAATGACCGATCCGCAAGTAAAACATACATTCTGATCATGGAGGTTTTAAGGAAACAACTCCGTTCACTATAATATGGTAACAAATATAATGCTTTCCTCCAAGATCCAACATAGCATTTGTATCTTTGACTCCCATAGTAATACTTAAATCGGAAAACTTTCATCTTTTTCAAAAAGACTATGTCACCACCTCGCTATTCATTCTACAAAAGATCATCACTACTCTCTCATTTTTCCCATACCCCAAACTTTCTCATACTTTGAAAATTTGGAATAAGGGCAATGTTTTTGATCACATTGAAAAGGGATAAATGTTCAATGGCAAACATGTTCATCAACTCCGACATTTTCTTATCCAATTTTATGTTTTAAAAACCTTCCAAATCAAAAGATTAAAACCAGAAGAATCAATATTAGAGTTTTCATGTCACTTGTACTCTTATCACAAATCATCATCATTATCCATATTAGCATTCTTCATTGGAATCAAAAAGAAGAAAAGGGCGAAATATCTCACTACTCTGCTTGAAGCCATTTCACGAGATAATGGCATGGAGTCGAGTTGGACGAAAGGTCCGTGCATTTGAGCGACCAGTGAGTTTCTAATTGCCCAATTTGAGTCTCCAACTGGTGCGGCGCTCATGATTCTTGGAAGTCCGACTTTCCGCCTCAATTGATTGAGTTTTGAAGATTTTCTCCATGATTCCACCTGCCCACTCCTTTCCGTGAACAACCGTCCTAAGTGCCGAGGATGGAGAAAAGTCTTGGAAAAGTTCTTGATTGACGCACTAAAAATTAGGTGTAGCCTCCACTGTTCGTATGTGTTCGGATAGGATTGCAGGGAGAACCGCCGCCAAATCCTCAGGATCGCATGTGCCCTGCTCAGATTAACAAAGAAACCACTTGTCGACACACGTTAGTAGCATGAGGCAACCACAATTAGAACAAAAATCATTCACAAGATGAGCGAGCCAAGAGAAGAAGAAGCATTTTTCAAAGCTAACTTATCAAATCTTTGGGTAGAGAAAGATAACGAGAATCGTTTTCATCAAAAGTCTAACTCATTCACTCCCTAATGGATTTCTCTCAGAACCCTTTTGTTGAGAATTAGCACTCAACATCGTAATCCTCAGAACAAGACGTATTGTTGTGCATCAAATCTTGGCCCACTAAACTCGCCGCATTATCAACCATTGTATTCTTTATCAAGCCCCATAAAATGTTTGATTGACCAAAGCGTGAAAAATTATGTAAGCATTAAATATTTTTTTAGCATCCTAAATCTATCCCATGCCTCAAAATTATTAGGCTTCCAAATGCCTCCGAGGTAAAATCCCATGAATTTTCACTCTAAAATTTTGTTAATGCATCATAAGGGTAAAACGTAGTAAAGAAGAAACGGAATACGTAAAGCATCCCAAGTGATGTTACTAAGGAATGTAACAATAGGCCAAGTTTTTGGCTTTAGACTTTCTTATTTAACAAAAAGCATTTAAGTGCTGACGTAACATTTTATAGGGAACCCACTACCAAGGACACCTTTATCAAAACGCCAACGCATCCCTAGTGACAAGCGCTTTCATAAATTAATCATGTTAAAATATTGGCCTTGATTTCATAGGCTAGAAATAACAGCTATCACGAGACCGATGTGTCACTCTTGGCCTAGCAAAATTCATTACTATGTCCGCCATTTAAAATGGTAAAATCTTCTTCTCCCAGGTGCTTAGAAATTTTTTCTGGCACTTTCAAGGATTCCATTGATTAAGAAAAGTCTTTAAATACCGAGGCCCAACCTATTAATGTCGTCGTTCAATGGTTCCATGTTAGGATTCAAAGAACGCCACCCAAGCATGCACTCGATTAAATAAACTTGCAAATAATCGCCAATTCAGCAATGACCCTTTAACGTTAAAAACTGTGGTATATAAATTACCTAGTGTAGTGTTGGGTAGTATTAGAATAAAGGTAATGACCATAGTAGACCCGATGGTCATCTAACAATGTAGATTTAATTAATGCTAAAGTAACACAAAGTGGGGTTCGATTTTATTGAGTTAAACTAATGTGAAAAACAAATAAATTAAACTAATGAATTGAAAACACAAGGATTGAAATCAAGAATGACAATATTCACTGATTGGGTTTACAATACATTCACTTTATGCTATTTTATCTCTTAAAAAAATCAATTTCATTCTAGGATTCATTCACAAATTATTAGCTTATTTTAGAGAGACGTCTTGGTTCACATTTTGCAACTCAATATTCTCTTTCAATTATACTTCCACTACGTTTCTAAAAATCCAAGAAGACCTTAAAACAAAGAATATTTAAACCTAAACCAATGATTTCAAATATGCTCCTCGCTAAAATCTAAGTAGCAAAAATATTGGCCATGGTCAATGCCCGAGTTTAAAATGATACCTCTTCGGGGTGAAACTAGAATCGAATTAATTTTAATAATTGAATGTGTAAAGAAAAGCTATAACATAAAAGATCATGTAATGTTATTCAATCCGCAAACCTAAAGAGATTAGCTAAATTCATATTCATCACAAAAGACAAAAGAGATGATAAAAACAAAAATACATAAAAATTCTTGATGATGAACAATCAACTTGATCCTCTAATTACAATGGAAAATTTGCTAAATAATGAACTCGTTAATTTCTTTAAACTAGGGAAGGGTAAAAAATTAGGAAAGGGGCATTATTTTAATCCTCCTTAGGAAAGAAACCATGGATGATTCAATTTGTGGCATTCGCCCACACTCCTCTCTCGCCTACCTAAATCTCTCCTTTACGATTTGACCTTTAATCTTCATCAAATTCGCTCCTCTTTCACGATGAGCTAAGAGTTGCTAGATCAAGCCATGGCGCCCATATCCGGGCTCCGTCAGTATCAACTGGGCTTCGATTACTTGAACTCCTCGCGCTCATATTCTCACTTCAACAAGTTTCACAAATTACTTCTTGACCATTTTGCTTCACCAACTTTACCAAGAACTATCAAAGCATTAAAGGATACATTAAATTCTCAAGGATTCGAATGTAAAATAAGCTTAGAACATATCTAGTAAAACCACATCCACTGTATCTTTTTGAGGCAAATTATCAATATTACTAGGCAACTAAATGGTTTTGAGAACTTTTTAAAGTGACAATGGCTATTATGTAATACCGACATTAAACTACTAATTTGTTTCTTTTAATGGCGTATGAAAGGAGTATGCCATTTCAAAAGCTTGTTGAGACCTCACATAGGTGCTGGCATACTAAGATAGATCACTAAAGAATTAGTGAAAGAGATCCTAATGGCATCCCACTAAAATGCCACTGACTCCGAGAATCATCTGAAGATACTTTACAACTTGAATAAAGTGTTTATTTCATCACGTCACAATTAACACTACGTCGTGGGTCTTATAGTGTGACGACTTAGGTGGTGACAAAGGTGGACACATTCAAGTCTCTGAGATTGCGTGAGATTGCATTAAATGGATCCTATCAATTATACCTTTTAGTCGACAAGACACATACTAATCAGAGAACTGAACCCATTCAAACCTTCAAAGTTATTACCAAATTCATTTTGTGTAATGGTCTGACAACAACAACGACAACATTAATCCTATCAAATCCATCAATACATCCACCTCGAAGATTCAAAGAAAAAATCATACCATCGCAACATTCAAGTGTGGGAGAGCCAAGGATCTTTAATCTTTATCCTCCTTTGGGATCAATGATACTAATTTTGATTCCGAGAGGAAACACTATGATCGAGGTTTCTTGACGTAAAATTGGCAAAATCAGCCAAGAATCGACTCAGATGAGACCGATTTTTTGAGAGAGGTGAGAGGGGTTGACGTATGTTTGGCCGGAAAATAACAGATTAGAATGGCGGAGAGTCTACTTTCCATATGAGTTGTCAATTTATTTTCTGAAAAATTTGCTTGAAAGGGAACAAAAAAAACACATAGCAATTTTATTTGGGGAATTAGAACAGGACTGATTAAACCAGGATCAAATTTATTTTTTAAATTGTAAGTTTAAATTCTTTAAATTCTGATGATGTTCTAATTTAAATTCTTCTTTTAAATTTACTGATGATGTCTCTGTAATTACTTACAATTTAGGAATTTTATTTTTTTTATTTTTCTATAATGTTCTAATTGCATTTTGATGACATTCCAAACCCTTAATATATGTTGAATTATGGTTGTTAATATTAGCTTTATTTACTTACATTTTATGAATTATGATTGTTAAAATGTTGGAAATGGGTGGAAATATGTTTGGTCATTTTACTTTGTCATTAATGTTTTTTTCATTTCATATTTTTTATAAAGGAAAAGATATTATATTGGTTCTTTTTTGATAATTCTAATGAAGTAATTTAAATATTTTTTTTTTATTAAGAAAGTATTCTTAATGAGTAAAATCAATACCAATTCTCAAATTTTTATTAGGATCATCAAATGTTTTATAAAATTCTAGTCAAAAATGCGTATTTTGATCAAAATTTTAGTAATTTCAAAATGAAACATCAAGAGTATACAAAATGTAGATTAAACCGAAAATCATATTTATTGTACATAGCCCTACGTTCTAACAATGCTTGTCCCCATTCTGACTTTTTGTTGAATCTCTTTGATCACGAATATATGACAATTTAATTATACTTGTTTCATGCTCGTTTAAATTCTAAAAATTTCTATCGATTCACCATTAATAATATTATCAACAAGCAACTTTTAGGAATTTCATGAACATGATTAATCTCTCTGCTAAATTTGCCGGGTCAAAGTTCTGGAACAAAAAGTCAAATGGGACAATGACATTTTGGGACGAAGGGAAGTACTAATTTTTAAAATAATATTGATAATTTACTATGCTTTTATTATTTTAAGAATGACGAAGTGGTATTGCTTTACAAAAATAAGGACTTATGAAATACATTTTTTGTAACGATTAGAAAAAATGAGTTTTAAAAAAATGTGTAATACTAGTGTTAATGTTACAAAATGTCAATGATTTATAATGAGACATATAAATATTTAAATAAGCCATTCAAACTTACACTTTTAACAATTGTTAATAAGTTATGGTGTGTATATATAAGTCCTGGTGGTAGTGTTAACGAGTCTCATTGTGTATTAATAAAGAGTAATAAAGAGTATCAGTGGTAGTGTTAAATAGTGTTAATGATAATATTAAAATCATCGGCGTGTTATTAAAGAATGTCAGTGATACTGTTAAATAGTGTCAATTATGTTACTAATGAGTCTCAGTATGTTTAATTAGTTATGATTATTTACAAAAATATCATTACATGTTTTAAACAATTTATAATTATTTAAAAAAATGTCATTGCATGTTAATTTTTTAAATAAGTGTCAGTTATTTAAAAAAAAAAATTACTACACATTTTGAAAAAATATTTTTACTACTTTCTAAAAAACACATTTTCACTAAAAATTCATAAGAAAAATATACTCCCTCTATCCCGTCCGAAGGGGCACAAATTTCCTTTTTGGACGTCCCATTTGAAAGGGCACAACTCAAAAATGAAAAGTTTTTTATTACTTCTTTATTTGTGGGACTCACTTGTCATACTCACAATAATTATCCACTAACTATTCTCTATCCCACTTTCTCTTTCCCACATCACTTTTCATACTCACAACATTTATTTCACTATACATTTTTTCTCTTTCCTACATCACTTTTCTTAATTCTCGTGTAAGGCAAAAACTTTGCCCCTTCGAACGGGACGGATGGAGTACTTCTTACGTCCTAAAAAGTCTTACACACTGCTAATAACAAAAATTAAGAAATAATGTTATAAAAATAGGTGTTTTATGTGGTAGAAGAGAGAGAGATTTGAATAATTTGTGTGAATATGATAAGACCCGTTTGGTTCGCAGAATTGACCATTTCGTCGATGGAATGGTTTCATTTCTCCAGAATGACAAATTCCATCGAAGGAAGGAATTGGTCATTCCCTCCAAATAGGGAATGAATGCTCAATTCCTTTGGCAATGAAATTGTAAATTTTTTTTTACCAAAATACCCCCAAACCCAAATCACCCATACCCCTGCCTACCCACCCCCACCCCCCCTCCATTTTTTTTTTTTTAAAAGATCCCTGCCTACCCCCCTCCCCCCCATCCTGCCCCTGCCCTACCACTCCCACCCCCAGGTATTTTTTTTTTTACTCATTTTGCATACCCCTGCCTGCACCACCCACCCAGCCCCTGCCCTACCACCCCACACACCCCCACCCCCCTCCCTCACGATTTTTTTTTTACTCATTTTGCATACCCCTGCCTACTCCCAATCCAGAAGAAGGATAAATTGGATATTTTATACTCCCTTCGTCCCATCAAAACTGAGATCAAATTTCGCACGTTGACATGAAAAGTAAGAGAGAGTAAAAAAGTGAAAGAAAAAATGCATGAAAATTTAAGAATTAAATAGGAGAGAGAATGAGAGGAATAGTTAGGAGGGAGAATGTTGTGAACAGAAAAGTGAAATAAAAGAGAGAATGAAATGATAAATAAATAAGCATTTCTTCGCCATTTTTGAAAAGCATCATTGATCTAAACGAATCAAAAGAAATAAAAGATCAATTTCATGGTATTAAAGTGAGTATATCTTCATTCCATTTATAGCAAATAGGCTGACGTGGTAGTATTGTAGGCGAGATTCCTTAACTTCACCTAGGAATCTTGAATCCAAAGGAAAACCCTCAAAAAAGGAGCACCGAACGTCTGCTCAAGCGGACCCACCGTCATGGCTTCATCCCTGCATCCGCCTCCGGCGGTTCCGATGGAGCTTTTCCAAGTTAATCGAGATAATCTCTTAACATCTCTCCGGCTACACCTCTCTCTCTCCTCTCGCCCTCTCCATGGCTTTGTCCTTCTCGAAGTAATCTGTCCTCCCTTCACTTCACCTGTTTAATTCCTTTCGATTATTTCCATTCTCTAATTAAATCCGATCATTTGGCAGGGTGGCAACGAGCGCACTCGATACTGTACTGATCACGTTGAATTATTCAGGTACTTCACCAGATCATTTCTATTTACTAACAATGTCATTTTCTATTTTGGTTCGTCGCGTTTCTTATTTCTAAATAAGAAGGAAAGTGAATTAGTGTAATTTTATCATTTGTACAAATAATGTGCAAACTAGTAAAGTAAAGCACCTCCTTAAAACAGATCCTTAGAAAACGAAAACAATTCAACCTCTACATTTATTCTGGGACGGAGGGAGTATCAAAGTAATCATTTATATTTATGAATGCGGTGTGGAATGTTTTAGTCACTAGCGGACTAGTTTGTTATTCAAACATTTTAAGTGTCAAAGCAACTTCTCTAAGCTTTTTGAAATAATGGCTCATGATGTCCTTTTGTCATTATATTTCTAGGATTGAAACATTATCATAGTATACGGCCAATTTGATAAATTTTATTTAAACACATGAAATCTGTGTCCTGGATTCTTTTAATTGTGTGAGGTTTTGAGGATTCCCAGTTTAATATAGGATACAACTATTTGAAATGAACAAAGGGAGAACTTTCATGAACTTGATTATGTTATGGTAAATTGATGCAGAAATACTGGAAGTAGAAATAACTTCCACAGTGTAGTGGAATTCGGTTGATTTTGGAGTGTGTAAGCAATGGAGGGATGTGCAAATGCATAATTGGATCTTTGCTTAGGTCGAGTCCGTCCGGAGAGAGCTTCTTCTAATATTGAATTTTGTGTTGTTATAGTTTTAACCCTTGTAATTAAATAAACAAGTTCATATGTTAAGGAGAGCTTTCAATGATGATAATGTGTGTTAAAGATGGTTTTGACTTTTTTATATGAGATTCTTCGGATGAGAAGGACGGGACAGTGTTTTAATTCTGTGCATCCATGCAAGATTTTATAGTGCATCTACTGATATGTGTGACCATGATTGTGGTAAATTTGTTTTGGGTTCGCTGCCTCCCCCCCCCTCACTAGATAGGATGGTGTGACCTATAATATATTTAGAGAAGTAGTATTTGGTAGGTAATTATGATTATTGATAAATAAGAACAATAAAGTGTACAACTTTCAATCATTGTTAGTTATGTCATGGGAGTATATGAAGTGGTCCTTATCTTAGGCTCTGTTTGTTTGGGGGAAAATGTTTTTCCCATTTTTCGGTGTTTGGTAACCGTTGGAAAATAAAGTCAACGGAAAAGATTTTTCGGTCAATGGAAATATGTTTGTTTCCTAAGAAAATTGTTTTCCGGATTTCTCCACCTTAAAACATTTTCTGGAAAATGCTTCTTAACACCATCACCCCAAAACCCCACCTCCACCTCCACCTACACTACACCCCCACCTCCCTCCACCAACCCCACCCGACCACCCACCCCCCTCCCGTCAAATTTTTATTTTGCTCATATTAATTTTTTTTTTTATCAACTCTCCTACCGGCCCATCAAATTTTTTTTCTCAATTCTCTTGCCGCCCCTCCAACCACCACCCCCACGTTAATTTTTTTTCCCATATTAATTGTTTAATCGACTCTCCTGCCGCCCCTCCAACCCCCCTCACCTGTCAAATTTTTTTGTTGCCCTTATTAATTTTTTAATCAACTCCCCAGCCGCCCCTACAATCCCCCCTCCCCCCACCACCAACCCCACACCCCCCTCCCCGTCAATTTGTTTTTTGCCCATATTTTTTTATCAACTCTCCTGCCGGCTGCCGCCTCCAAACACCCCCCATTTTTTTATCAACTCTCTTGCCGTCCCTCCAAACCCCCACCTCACCCACCCACCCCCAACCCCCATTAAAAAAAAATACTCATATTAAAATGTTTTCTGGAAAACTTTTTCCGTAGATTTACCAAACAACCGAATGTCATATTCTGGAAAACATTTTCATTTTCCGTAAAACATTTTTCCCCAAACAAACGGAGCCTTATTTTCTTTATTCAAAGAAAATTGTCTCCAAGAGTTCCTGGCTGGCACTGAATAGCGTTTTAAGTAATCACGGATTGATTAATAATGGTGACTGACTTCATTTCTAGACAGGAGAGCTATTTTGCATACTTATTTGGAGTGCGGGAACCTGGATTCTATGGAGCAATTGTGAGTTCCTTTCACTGAAGTTATTAGATATTAATCTCTCTAATGCTTAAGCTTACAAGTTACAACTCTATGTAGTTTGATGGTTCTGTTTTCCTTTTTGCTTCCCTAATTTGTGTACAATATGAAGTACATGTTAGCCTGTATATGGAGATTCTGCTCCATGTCATTCTCACAAATATGTTTTTATCCATTCAACAAGAATTTGCTGATTCTGGTACTTAGATTTGGACCATTCATACTGTCTCCAGAGTCTTATATAACACGTACAAGTTTGTTTTTCATGAATATATCTAATATTAGCTATTCAAAAAAGTGAATGTGATAACTAACATGGGTGATATGAGAGATAAGTTAAAGAAGAATACGAAGGCTCTTCCTGTAGGAAGTGAGTTCTGTAAATGGAAAGGTCATTTGGTGATTCCTCATCACATGTTTGATAAAATTATTGATGGCATAGGTTGCTCACAAGACCTTTATTCCGCAGTTAACCGTTGTTAAGTGGTGGGGCTCTATTTTGGGCATTTATGTATTATTAACAAGTACTACCTCCGTCCTACAATGTTTGTCCAAAAATTTTCAAATTTGCTCTTGATCAAGAGCTATTTGTTTGGGACATTCATTTTGGGCGGAGGGAGTACATTCCTTGTTGCTCCTTGCAGTAATAAGAACTACAGTTGATTTCAATTTGGAACATTCATTTTGTGTGTGTGGTGGGTGATTTCAGGATATAGCTTCCGGGAATTCTATCCTCTTTGTTCCAAGGTTGCCTGCTGAGTATGCTGTTTGGTCTGGAGAAATAAAGCCATTATCATACTTTAAGGTGAAACCACCGATGCTCATTCTACCATTTATGATGACATTATTATTGCTTTTTTGCAGGGAGGTTTACCTTACCGTTTCAAAAAAAGATCAGTTCAGGACTTGTTTGAAAAGGAGGAACTCTTTATAAAAATTTGCTTGTAGTGCTGGAATTTAATTTTTAATAAGACAAGTGCTAACACCCTTATTTTACAGACAGTGTATAAGGTTAGCATGGCCTTCTATTGTGATGAGATTGCGAAAGTTTTGAGTATTCAATACCAGGGTTCGGGTCAACCCTTGCTGTTTCTTTTGCATGGACTCAACACTGATAGCAATAACTTATCAAAACCAGCAGAGTTTGAGGTATTAAGAACTTTCAGCTGTCACTTCCCCTTCATAAGTGCTAATGTCTAAAAAAGAAAACATTCTGTCTAGTTATATCAATTTGGTTGAGAAAACCTGTTTCATTAGTCCCCCTTGGCCTTCTGCGGATAGTTAAGGTCTCCCATTTCACTGTTGTTTATTCCATATCCATTCTTTGGTATCACTCACAGAAAGTCTCACCAATCAGAACACATGAGAGGTTTTTTCTGATAAAGTTTCAGCCAGTATCACTGTTGATTGCTGACAATAATATTCTGAAACGGTACAAAACCTACATTCATTGTGAAAGGTTCCTTGTTCTTATCTTGAAGTGGGGATTATGCTTATAATGCAGACGTTATTAATACATTATCCTAGCATTGCTTAAGGGTTCTGATTTTATGCGTTCTTTATACTCCTATGGTGCAAGTCGGTCGTCTTGCATATTATGATTCCTCTGAATAAATAATCTGTTGACATCTGTTCGGGTACAAGTGGGTAACTGATTTTAATTCTGTTCAGGGAATTGAAAAGTTTGAGACTGATCAAATTACCTTGCATCCTATTTTGACTGAATGCCGCGTGTTGAAGTCGGACCTGGAGCTTGCTGTTATACAGTATGCTAATGATATAAGTTCTGAAGCTCATGTTGAGGTGAGTATTATTAACACAAATGTCTAGTTGGGGGGGGGGACTGATTGATTGTCCCATAAACTGTATGTGCTTTATCAATGTTTTTTCTCTGAGTTTCATTCTTGAAATTGTCAGTTCGACCATGTCTTTGAATATTCAAATGGAGTCTTAATTGGCAGAAGATTATTTGTTATGCATTTATCATACAGTATAATGATTGATATATTATTTTGGGACTAAGGCTTTGTTGTTGTTGTTGTTGTTAACGATTGATATATTATAGTAGTGTCATTTGATCCAAGATGCAACTATGGAATTTTCCATTGTCTGTCAAAGATTTTGGCACGGACTAATAAATTCATTAATTTTATCTATATTTAGGCACTCTTCAAGTTTTTGCAATATAGATTCCATGGAAGAAATTATCTGAAATTGAAACTGAGAGGCTTGGCATTTTATACTTTCTCAAAGGATGAAACCTTGGAATGCATTATTTCTGATGCTTAAGAAGTCTTGTTCTTATTCATTTCTACAATAAACTCTAAGGGTGAGGGTATATGCATTGTAGATTGTGCAGGAATAATTAGACAAGAAAGTGTGGAGCAGACAATATGTGTGCAAGTATGCATATGTGTGTGTGTGTGTGTGTATTATGATTCAATAATAGAAAATGTGGTTATTAACTTATTATTAATGATTTTCAGTAGGCATGTTAATAGTGAAAAAATTAGCTATAGAAAAAAAATTATAAAGGTTAGAGGAAGTTTATGAAATAATGATTAATTACGGGTAAAATATATATTCTAGATAATATCGTGTCCGCTAAATTATGACTGAAAGGCACTTTCAGAATCTGCAACAGAAAGGGAAAGGAGGAAGTATTGAAACAAGAATCAGAATGCATCTTTTGTACTTTTAAGCTTTCGCTCTACTGCTGTAAGTCGGTGATTGTTATCATTCAAAATCACCACCAAATCTGTAAGATATAGGTCCATTGTACATTTTTGGGACTTGTGCCATTGATAGTGGACAAATCTGGGGATAATCATAGGCGTTTTCACATCCGCCCTCCTTGACCATCACCAGAAACAAATCACTACATAAGAGAAGGTTCTAAAATATCAACATAGAAAATACATAATTGAGGTAATCGTGACGTACTTTACCTCATCTACTTGATACTCAAGTTCTCAACTATTCAACTCCTTTTTGGCAACTGCTTTTAAGCCTTACCAGGACAGTACATTGATTTCCCTTGGTATGCTTTCAAAATTAGTCTTCATGCATTAAATTTACATTGTTCATAGAGGGAGCATTATTGATTGCAACATGTTCCCGTTTTATGTTGGAAGACTATTATGGAATATTTTTTCCTTTATCTATTACTTTTCCTTCCCCCCCCCCCAATATTTTAGATAGTTATATTGAAATGGGTACAGGCTTTACTCTTCTATTGAGTGATTTATGCTCTTGTGTCTATTCATGCCATCTGATAGCAGAATATAGTTTTTTAGTTGCTAATTTGTCTGGTTGAGTAGGTTATGAGGAAAACAAGAGCAGAAATGAAGGAATATCAGCTGGAAAGTATATTTCAGCATCACACCTACATGTATGGTAGCTGCAGGCATTGTTCATACACGTGCATTTGCGCGACTGGGGAAAACAGGTGAATAATTTCTCAATTGATTCCCCTTTCAGTTACCAAAACTTGCTATATAAGATACGCTGAGACGTAGGGCTGTAAACGAGCCGAGCTTTGAAGTTTCGAGCTCGAGCTCGAATAAAAATTATCGAGCTCGAGCCCAGTATGACCGTTCGAGCTCGGATCGACTCGAGTTTCGAGCTTTTCGCGAGCTGTTCGCGAGCTTTTCGCGAGCTGCTCGAACTCGAGTATTAACGAGCCGAGCTCGAGCTTGGACTTTTTTTTTGAAAAAATCTGAAAATCAAACGAGATTTTCGAGCTCTAATCGAACTTGAGCCTAAACGAGCCTTGATTTAAAAAAAAAATCATAACTCACTATATTTATTCGAGCTTTTAATGAGCTTAACGATCCGAGCTCGAGCCGAGTCGATCTCGGTCAGAGCTCGTCGAACATACGAGCCGAACTCGAGCCGGCTCGAAAAAAAAACCGAGCTTGAAAGTCGGTTCGAGCTCAAGCTCGAGTTCACCTCGAGCCCACTCGAACTCGAGCTTTTTACGAGCCGAGCTCGGGCCGGCTCGTTTCGTGTAACAGCCCTACTGAGACGTAGTTGCTAATCAGCAGTACAGTGGCAGGAGGCCTGGCATTCTTTTGGACATGTTTCATAGAATGAATATAATGCCTAAATCGCATCTTGATTGATTATTAACCCATTCTACTACTTCCATAGAAGCAGTTCCTGAACAAAGGTCAATGCAATCGTAAATCTTACTGCTACATGGTTGAACACTTGAACCCAACAAATGCCTGCTCAGTGGGGTCCTCCTACATGATTTTACCTATCATCTATAATGTTGGATTGTATAAAATGAAATTACTGGTATTCTTGGTGCTTATCTATTTCCTATGTGTATTCCTTATATCGCTGTTGTTTCGCTCTGTGCTGCGTCCCGTTGCAGATTATTGTACACTTGTGGCACTAACTCCCGCTTTATGCATTTCGATAAGGACAATATCATTGGCAAATATCATGCTATTTAGTTAATCCACCCATCACTAAGGTTAAACACACGGTTTAGTGTACCTTTGGTTGATTTCTCTGTTGTTTATGAATTCATGCAGTAAAGTTGCCTTTGAGTTTTGTATCTTCCTTTGCTTCGATATATTTATTCTGAACTACTCTCAAGCTATATATAAATTTGTATATTGATGTTTATGTGTATGTAATGTAGCTACGTATGTATGTATGTGATGACAGCTAATTTCTTTGCCACTTCGTTGACAGTGCTGTTCTCCACTACGGGCATGCAGGAGCTCCAAATGACAGGGTATTACAACTTCAAATTTACCTTGTTGGCTTATATACCAGGAATAATGGTTGTTCTGCAGTTTCACTTACAGGACTGAGTTTATGCATTCATGATTGATTTTTTACTTGTAAATATTTGTTTTGAGTTGTAAAATAAATGTTTTCAGTGGTGGGGTGTAATTACAATATAAATAATCTTGGTGGGATTTACAAAGCCAACCAGATCCATCAATCATTAATAAACACCAAAAAATTTGGCGTTCATATGGGGTAGGTGTATGTCTTACCAATTTATTTCCAGAAATTGATTATGACTTTCTATTTGCCCATTGTCTAGGAGATTTTCATAATATGAATGCAACTGGTAATTTTGTGAACTATGTTTAATTAATTTGGGTGTGTTTGAACATTGAGCTGCTTACTCGCCATTTACTTTTTACGTAAAGTGTAAGTTTCAATTACAGATGGATGAATCGGTGATTCTATTTTTGGTATCTTTAGAACTTTAAACATGTCTGCTGCTTTTAGGTCAATACTGCTAATTGGTGTTTTTAAAGTATTATAGGGTAAATTGATTCTGAAGTCAAGCTGTTCTTTGATTGTTTGATCTCCTGCTTAACTATTGAGTAAATTGTTACTGGCTTTTATGTAGACATTGCACGATGGAGACATGGCATTGCTAGATATGGGAGCTGAATTCAATTTCTATGGTTCTGACATAACTTGCTCTTTCCCTGTGAGTATATGCATTTTTGACTTGCCATAACCATCTCATGCAACAGTAAAACAGTTCATTTTCTCCTGAATACGGTATTCTTCATCTTTTTGTTCTTGGTATCAAATATGATTTGTGGGGTAGAATCATTCTCCCCTGAGTCCCTGATGTTACACTGGTTTATAGTTATTCACATATCCTCTTTTCTTTTTGCAGGTGAATGGGAAGTTCACCAGTGATCAGCGTCTTGTGTATAATGTAAGAGATATGCTTCTAATTCTGAGATCGTATCATAAAATTTTGTAGAACTCAAGTAGTCACCTAAATGGAGTCTTCTTCATGCATATGCATCTTTACTTGGTTTTAATGTCTTGAAGCCTTTCATTTATGGTTTACGCCCTTTAACTTTTGCAGGCTGTCCTTGACGCTCATGATACTGTAATATCTAGCATGAAACCCGGAATAAGCTGGGTAGATATGCACAAGTAAGATTGGGTTGTGATTTTTGAACATTAGTTCCATCTCTTTTGCATTGTTCGAGTGTGATTCTTAGTGTGATTTCCATATTTGCATTACAAGGCTACAGGGTTAAATGTCCATTGAGTTGGCCATAATAAAACCGCAGAAGACATGGCCTTGTGTGCATTTAAGATCGCCAAAAAAAAAAAAAACCCCGTAAACAGCTAAGCATGACGTTTTGCTGTAAAAAAAAAAAAAAGCAAAGAGAGAGAGATTCAATGGTAGTTAACAAAATTTTAAATTGACAAAACAAAGGCAGGAATAGAAATTGATATGAATTGTTTTTGTTTTATCAGTTGAAACCTGATTCAAAATCTCAATAAATAAGACACTGAAAATATCAGTGCCCCCTCCATGGTTTGGCAAATTGCATTTGCCCAATAGGTTTTAGAAAAGCAGGAACGTCTTCTGTCAATGTTCCTTGACGAATGTATGTTAGATTGGAACTTGAAGAACTGTTCTGAGATTCAGGTTATTCATGATAACGCTATTGCAATTTTCAAATGGACTGTAGTGATGCATTCAATTTAGAGACCTCAAGTATTTATAAAGCTCAGATCTTGTTTGAATCACTACTTCAATCCCTTTTGAAAAGTGCCTTTTCTCCTTTCGAGACATCTTATTTAAATAGACCTTTCATGGTTATATATTTTGTCTTTAACCCTCGGATCTCAAGTATGCAGATGCACTGTTTAAGATATCAATTGAAAGTTTGACTTCCATATAATGGATCATGAATGGATAGAGGAGTATTGACATTAATTCTCACCCGTCCCAATAAAAGAGTCACTTTTTTTCCGCCGGTCCCTAAAAAGAGTTGCATTTCTAGTAAGGAAATAGTTTTAGCGCACAATTATATGAAGGTACAAGGAAATAAAGCTACATTTCAAAGATGTTTAACTTTTCAAATGCAACTCTTTTTTGGGATGGAGGGAATAAGATCTTAACTGTTAAGTCAATTATATGATGTGCCACACAGCTATGCATCTGATTATGATGGGTTTTACTGGATTTTTTCCAGATTGGCAGAGAAAGTTATTCTCGAGTCACTGAAGAAAGGTTCTCTCCTTGTTGGGTAATCTTTTTTCTCTCTCTCATTCTTCTTGTTCATCGGAAATGATGGAAGTGTTTCTGTATCTCTAATCTGCACATTATAAATACTTGCACATACCCACACACACACACGTGCACAAACACATACCTGTCCATTATGGATTCTTCAATGTTTTTTTGCTACAGTGATGTTGATGATATGATGGCTGAACGATTGGGATGCGTTTTCATGCCTCATGGATTGGGACACTTATTGGGAATTGATACTCATGATCCTGGGGGTTACTTGAAGGTGTGTAAGCATAATATATACCTCACCCGTCTTTCTTTTCCTTTCTTGTTTTCTTTAGTGATTATTTTTTGGGGTCATCAATACTAGCTAATTAGTGGTGCAATGATCTGTCCGTAGGGAGCGGAAAGACCCAAAGAACCAGGGCTAAGGTCTCTGCGAACAAGTAGAGAACTCATGGAGGGAATGGTTAGTAGACCATGCTTCTCTTTTAGAATTTTCTCTTGTCAGTATGAACTTTCTTCCTTCCTTCGTCATAATGAACTAGATGTTGCATTACTCCCTTCATCCCATAAAGATGTTCCTACTTTTTGTTTATTAATTTGAATGAACTTTGAGCAATAATGAGTATTTACTAATCCTTGTTTACCAGCCCAACTTTTGGTGTCACTTTATGAATGTTTTCTGATGAAGGGTCGCCAGTAAATAAAAGCATTGTTGCCACGTTTGAACTTTTTTTCTTGGTTTAATTAATCTTACGTTTGAGAGTTGAGATTTTTGTCCGGGAGTACCAATCTTAGGTATTTGGCTTTCTCCAATCAATCTGAGTTAAACCTTCACTTCAGGTGATAACAGTGGAGCCAGGTTGCTACTTCATCGACCCTTTATTAATGCCAGCTATGAAACACTCAAACACGGCCAAGTTTTTCAGTCGTGAGGCTATCAGCAGATTCAGAGGTGTTGGTGGAGTTAGAATTGAAAGTGATGTGGTACTTTTCACTCAACTCTCTTTTTAACCATACGTAAACAACATTTATGCCTCCATCTTTAATCTGTACTTGCTTTTTATTTGGTAATAAATAACTCATACGAGTGTTTTCTGCAATTATTCAGTACGTTACTTCTAGTGGTTGCTTTAACATGACAAATGTCCCGAGGAAGGTTGAAGATATTGAAGCCGTTATGGCAGGTGCTCCGTGGCCAATTAAGAAGTCCATTCATCTCGGAAATGGAGGGAGCTAGTTAATTTCTTAGTGCTTGGTGTTAACAACAATGACAGCACCATGGCTTGGGGCATTTATCTACTTGGAGAAGAAGATCCCAATAAGGAAATTGTGCCACAATGTAACAAATGCAAGTTTGTTCTTAGTGACCAATTGTAGTTTAAAGCTAGGATTTGATGGAGAAAGCCCAACAATTAAGGCTCCGTTTGTTTAGCATAAAACGATTTCCGAAAAATGATTTCCTGCAAAATATTTTCTGGAAAATGAAAATGTTTTCCGGAAAATGAGATAAACATGTTTTCGACTGTTTGGTAACGAAATGTTTTTACTCCTTTTCTTGATTACTTTAAGGTAGTGCTTGAGATTATGACCTTTTGGGGGGTACCATTGTCATTCTTTGTTGATTGAGGTACTCTTTATCAACTTTAATTAACCTATCTGTGATCACATCATCATCAGAAAATGTTTTTAAAAACACATTTTTTTTTTCTAAATTATAGAAAAATTGTTTTTGTAACTAAGCAAAACTTATCATTGTAAAAACACAATTGTTCCTATTTTTATATAAAAAAAATAACGGTTTGGGTTTGAAATTGAGGAGTGACATTTTTGTAACTAAGCAAAATTTATCAAAATACGATGCACTTTTCAACACTAACACATTTTCAACACTAATACAGACATTTTTTAATACCGGTACAAACACTTGTTTTAGGATTGTCATTGACACTCTTTTAAAACGTGAGGTGTCATTTTGTAAATAATTGAAACTTACTAAAACACACTTACACTTATTACTGACTCTCTTTAGCACTACCACGTATATTTTTTTGACACTGCAACTAACACTCGTTAAGGAACATACCGACATTCTTTAATACACACTATCACTATTAAACACTTACATCAGCGGTTGGGGATTTGGACGGAGAAGAAGAAGAGGGGGATAGTGTTTTATCTGAGTTAAGGGAAATGGAGGGTTAAAAAGTACTCCCTCCTCCATCCCCCTTCAAGGGTCCTAAGTAGTATTTCACGCTTCTTCTTCTTAAGAATTTTTTAAAAAAATAAATAAAAAATTAGAAATGATAGAAGATTAGAGGAGAGAGAATATAAAGTTAAAACATTTATGATAAAATCTCTTTTTGATTGATTTTTTTGTAAATATGTTAAAATTATAAGAGTATACTAATAAATAGTTTTTTTTTTGTAAATATATTTACATTATAAAGTTATAAATATCCGAAATATTATTTAAAATTTGTCATTTATGAAATTATGGAATAAGACTCTTATTCTTCTGGGACAGACCAAAAAGGAAAAGTAGGACATTTAGAGCATCTACCGTCATGACTCTCAAAATGAGAGTCATGTGACCCTTCTCTCTTCCACGTCATCTACCATCAATAACTATAACTTCAAACAATTTTACCCACATTCATGCCCAAAATCATCATTTTCTCTTTCATAATATTTTTTTCAAGTTTCCTAAAATTAACTGTTTATTTTTAAAAAAATCACAAAAAATATATAATCATGCATCTCTATTTATAGAGACTGAAAAAATATTAATATTGATAGTTTTTTTTTCAATCATTATTATTTCTTATACGCTTATTGCAAATTTTGTTAGAAAAAAAGAATTTTTGAGTGGGACATGTATCATTTTCTGATTGTCTCACTTTCTTTGTTTTCTTTTTCTCTCTTCTTGCCTTCTCGTCAGGCAACCCAAAAAATGGGATTTGTCATTCATGACTTTTTAAAAGTCATGAATGGAGAATGGTATGGTGCCAACTCAACTTATACCATGACTAAAGTCATGGCCGGAAATGCTCTTATAATTCTTGATTGATTAGTTGTTTGGTGTGATAAGACTAAAATGCCCTTAAGAAAGTCATGTTACTTCCACAATCTTCGTGAAATGACAATATTGCTCTTTAAAACGCCACAACGCACTCATTAAAATGTACAAGTTGTAATGAGTAAGGTATACATTCTTCTTACAAAGTTTATTAATTACTCCGATAACGGCGCAAAAACACACACAGAGCTCTGACCTCTGAGAGACGCCAGAGCTCTCATAAACCCTAACTCAATTCGCTCTCTCTCTCAACCCTGGAACCCCTAAACCCTAATGGATCTCACACAGAACAGTAACAACCAAAACCCTAGTTCAGTTGCTGGAAACAGGCGTGCGTCGAAGATAAGGTTCGAGTACGAGGACGACAACCAAGGCGAAACCATAGAAGAAGCAGCTACTGGTAGTGGTAGCTGCTCCAATCCTGAAGAGGATTCCGCCATGTGCGAACCCGACGATTCTACTATCGGCGGTGACAAGACCAGCGCTGACTATTACTTCGATTCCTACTCGCATTTCGGTACTATTACGAAAACACACACTGCATTATATATTCATTTTTTATTTTTTGATCGAAGCGTTGTATATATGTCCCATTGTTATGATTCTACAACATTGGCCTTCCCCCTTTTTTTTTCTTTTTGCGGAAGATGAATTGTATATCTTCTGCTTGCGCTTGCTTGTAGAATCAAAATTTGCAGTTTAATACTCCCTCTGTCCATAATGTTAGTCCCATTTACCATTTTTGTTTGTTACATAAAAAGTTAGTCCATTTCTAAATTTGATAGGCTAAAACCATTGAACTTCCAAAATTGACCACCAAGAATCAAGAGGGAGATAAAGGGGAGGATAAGAGCCACCAAGAAAGAAAAAGGAGAGAGAGGCGTGTACTGGAGTAATAATTAAACCTTATTCACGGTTGTGATGTGAATGAAATTAAGATGTTAAAATGTTTGAATAGTCAAATGGGACTATCATTATGGGACGGAGGGAGTAGTAACTTTCTTCTTTCTTGCTTTTGCTGCCTACTTTTTCCTTCAATTTATCTGACCTCTTCCTCTTTTGGTTTATGGTTGCAGGTATTCATGAAGTAAGTTATTGGTGTCCAGACAGATGCCCTATGCTAAGCTGTTTTACTATTCTATCTTGTATATGGCTAGAATTAATAACTTCATGTCATGTCAGTTTTACTCTAATCCTTGTCACACTCTTCTACCAAGATGCGATGATTAGCAGGGAAAGAACTCATAGTCGTATTTATTTTTTTATTCTCCTCCATTTGGCTGTCTCTTGATGCCTGATTGCTTATTCTATGCAACCTTGATTATTACAAACTTGTATTCTCCATTCTATTAACCCTGCCCCTACCCCTGCCTCCAAGTGCATGACTATCCCACAATGAGAAAGAGTTCTCAGGGCACTGAGGTACTCTGCATACTGTTGCCTCCTATCATCTTGTAAAAGAACATGAATTATCTAATTATTGCTTCCAAGTTTTTTTTTCTTAATGTGCTACTCATAGGCTATTCGATTGTGAAGGCTTGGGATCATTTTCCACAACTCGATATAGGGATTATCGATTTTCTCTCTCATGATATTTTGTGTTTGTCTTGAACTATAATAGAGTAAAATCTTTGTTATCTTGAATTGAAGGAAATGTTGAAGGATGTCGTGAGAACGAAGACCTACCAGAACGTCATTTATAAGAATACCTTTCTATTTAAAGACAAGGTTGTTCTCGATGTGGGTGCTGGGACAGGAATTCTATCTCTATTTTGTGCAAAAGCAGGGGCAAAGCATGTGTATGCGGTATGTATTTTGACAGACTTCCTAATCATTTGACGCTTGTTGATTTTGCTTGTAAATTATTTTCATGATTAATGAGGTTTTGAGTACTGATTTGAATTTGACGTACTTATAAAAAGAACAAATGATTTTCATTATATAGGAAGTTTAAATACTTGCTCCCCTATCTGTTGATGTATTTTGCTGATCCCTTATGAAGTCTTTTTCTTTGAATTTTCTTGCATTCATTTCGCCTATGTTTGCAATTATATACAATAGTGTATTGTCTCAGTTGAGCTTGAGTAGCACTTTCACTCTATTTCCTTAATGCCAACTTTTAAAGCAAAATTTACTCGTATGTACATCACTTTTGTTTGCCTCCACCAGTTCACTGGTTGTGTATGAATGCTTGTTGGCTTCTTACTTTCGGTATTTAATCAAATTGTGTAACTACCTAGGTAGGTCCCTTAAAGTAAGTTGAATAGTTTGTGCTGGAATATGATGTTATGTTTTAAGTTTATTGCCTACCTCCATGGTTATCATATTTAGTTATGCAGCCTAAGGTTGGTTTCTCTCATTTCTCGTTCAACTGGCAAATTGCAGGTGGAGTGTTCACAGATGGCAGACATGGCAAAAGAGATTGTTAAAGCAAACAATTTTTCAAATGGTATAGAATTTTATTCCCAGAAATCGGAAATTTCTGTTATTATTATTTTTACTTTATTACTCAACTTGGTCATTAATGATGCTCTCTGTTTTTGAAAACCAGTTATAACAGTTTTGAAGGGAAAAATCGAAGATATTGAACTTCCCGTTTCTCACGTGGATATTATAATTTCTGAATGGATGGGATACTTTTTGCTCTACGAGAACATGTTAAATACTGTTTTGTATGCTCGGGACAAGTGGCTAGTAAGTTTGTGGCTCCCTTCTACTCTTGATTGTTTGATAAAAATATTTGGAGCTATACTATTATCTTGGATTGCTAGAAGCATTCCTTTGGTGGATTTGGCTATGTATAAATCTCAATATCTATTCATGCTTTTAAAGTGGACTTTGTGTTTTCTTTAATTGTCTCGGGCCAAATTATATAACCCTTTTGGGTACTCTAAATGCATGGTCTTTCTCGAATATATAGTGAATAATATCAATTGTTGCTTACCCACAATTCGAGTTTTTTGCAGTGTGGATTTCTCATCCTTATTGGACTATCCCTCTTTTTATGTTCAAAATTGTTCATGTCCTTTGAACAACCTTATAATTAAAAACTGGAGTAATCTCAAACAAGGGTCAAAAGTATGGTGTGGACTTGTGTATATCTTTGTAGGCACTCTCAGTAATCCTTGATGTGCATTGCTACAAACAATTTATCTGATTTCCTCCATTTAATTGCACTTAACAGGTTCCCAATGGACTTGTACTACCCGACAAGGCTGCTCTCTATATAACAGCAATTGAGGATGCTGAGTATAAAGAGGATAAGATTGAATGTGTGCTTATGACCTCTTATGTCTTCTCCTTGATACATGAATGTACTGCTGTTCATATATTGTCATTGTATCTTCTATTTATACATTTTTTTGGCAATATCTGCAGTTTGGAACAATGTATATGGTTTTGACATGAGCTGCATTAGGAAGCAATCCATGATGGAACCTCTTGTTGATACTGTCGACCAAAATCAAATTGTTACGAATTCCCAGCTCCTTAAGGTGAGAAATTAACATCTGTATTAGCCAAAAAAGTGAATTTATTTTGCTGACCTTTGATTATTCATTTTTCTATGCTCTCACTTCATGATCTGAAAATGCGTTGATTTATTTCACAGACCATGGACATCTCCAAGATGACTGCTGGGGATGCTTCCTTTACTGCCCCTTTCAAGCTCGTGGCTGAGCGTGATGATTACATCCATGCCCTTGTAGCATACTTTGATGTTACTTTCAGTGTGTGTCATAAAATGACAGGCTTCTCAACAGGTTTGTTTATTTGTCTTCTTCTATAATTACTTAATTAGTCATGTGTTATGTCATAATATCGTTCTTGTTGAACTTGCCACAGAGACGTGTCCATCTGGTCTTCCTTTTTTTATCTGGACTATATAAGTCTAAAGTCCACAAGTGTAAAGCCGATTCCTCGAAATTTTTCACAAACACCATACGTAAACATTGAAAAATAAATTCAACATACACCTCACTTTTTGGCTCGTGAGTAGGGCTGCCTTGCACCCCTTTGTCTTGAGGGAGTCACATTTCAGAACATATCACATCCAAAGTTGCACTTAAGTTGGTTCTCTCTCTCTCTCCCTTTATTGTATGACATGTAAGATAATCATGTACTTTTGGAAAGAAGAGAATGGTTGGTTCTTTTGAGAGATGGGGAGAGGTTAGAAATGCCTCGTATGTTTGCAATCCTGGAGCAGCCCACTTCAGATCTTTTGATAACCAGGTCACTAATAGAATGCATTTCTCAATAGACTCGTGCTGGAGGTTTCATTACAAATGCAATCTTGTAGTTTATTTAAGCTTCTCTCTCCTACTCTTGCACTGTTTACGTTTGCAGGGCCTAAGTCGAGGAATACTCATTGGAAGCAGACAGTCCTCTACTTGGAAGATGTGCTTACTATATGCCAAGGGGAGTCTCTGGTTGGAAGCATGACCGTTGCACAAAACAAGAAGAATCCACGTGATGTTGACATCACCCTCAAATATTCTCTTAATGGTCAGCGTTGCATCGTCTCAAGAACCCAATGCTACAAAATGCGATAGTGAAATGGCATTCGGTGCTTTACTGGGTGCAACAGAAGATGAGAATCATTTGTTGTTTTTGGGGTCAACTCATTTTTTTTTTTTTATCTTTGTGACATTGGTTTTCATGCAATATCTATTTAACTTGATTCAATTCATTTTTCAGTGATTGAAAACTTTGATTGAATTCTCTCTATTTTGGCATGAATATTGTTATAGCAAAAATGTGCTCCCTCCGTCCCTGAAAGATTGTCCCATTTACCATTTTGACTTGTCCCAAAAAGTATGTCCCATTTCTAAACTTAGGCATGAATGTTAGTACAAATCTACTAAGGTACAAGAAGGTGAAGCTCTTCTTTAATAATTGCAAAATGTACAACAGGACAATCTTTTTGAGACGGAGGGAGTACTAGCTACTAGATTTGTCTTGCCAATTCACATTTGCCAACAGAAACAAGGATTTTGGGGCCATTATGGTATCTTATAGAATGCTTGTTTTGCAGGAGTTTGAGCTCCAAAGTCTTGGACTTCACTAAAGTGTGATTCACAAAATTGGGTAGTGTTGACTATATAAGTTTTCTCTAAAGGAATCAACATTATACACTAAAAGATGTAAATAGTTCTAAACCTATATTGGGATTAAAGTTCAGCCTTTTTCGACTTGGACTTCTTTGAACCTGCTTTCATTCCTTTCCACCACTTTTGTAACCGGAACGAGACTTTGGTCGCATGTGTTTTCAGAACCTCGCTCGTCTCCTGAATCCCTTTTACAATTTTTTGCTTCCAATCGCTCTTCTTGTTTTCTTTCTCCCTCAAAACTTTTCCCTGCAAGAACCATTTCAAAGATAAGGCAGGCAATATAGACACCACCAAAATTTCTCTTGACCAGGAGCAAATATTGTTTCGTTTTGGGATGGAGGGAGTACTAATACTAATACTAAAACTAAAACAAAATGTCTTGCTGAAAACTATACCAGATTTGAAGGGAAGGATGCTTCGTCATCGTCGTCATCCTCTTCATCTGGATCTTGACCGTCAAGATTTTTCATCAGATCTTCCCGTGAAAACATTTTCATGCCAGGTGCTCCAGGCATTCCCTGATTCATATGGTGCAGAGCTATGAGTCCCAAATTCAGCATTTTAAAGATTTAAGTGTTAAACAGCCATTACCTCCATCGATTTTAGTATTTTGTCCATCTCAGCCTCTTTCGATGACTTGGTGACAAATGGTTCTCCCGGAGTCCGACTCTGAAAATTTTGAGAAAAAAGATTGAGCTTTTTATCTTTGACTAGCAAAGCCAGTTCATTAAAACATAATACAAATTACTCCCTCAGAACAGCTTAAAATACTTTGCGTTTTGGGACGATGTTCCACTAAAAAGGTCTTATGAAGAAAACTAAGCTAATAGAATTTCTGAATTTCCAACTTCATCCAGAGTTAATTATAGTAAATCTCGAGCGTGCAGAGAACAAAACTACAGAGAGCTGCGAAGTTGTGCAAGTATATTTTTTCCATATGAACAGTCAAAGTCGAAGCCCAAGTTTGTCATCCTACAGAAGTCACTGAATATGGGTCATCCAGAGTTCTTGGGGACACGAGCAGTAGGAAATCCAGTGCCATCAGGAAGGCACCCCCCTACTGTCTCATGGGTACTTCTACCAGCTAAAACCCAAGGTAAAATATTGACCATATATCATGTAAATAAATAAATAAATAAAACTACCCTTCAATCATTTTTCCAACCCGTCGGAGATTCAACTATATATTAGCATCACTGAAAACAGTTGCAAAATATGGAACTTTGGGAGATTTTTCATCTCGAAAAAGATTAATCACAAACTTAATATTGAACCATGAACTGATGTGCGTAGCATACTTGTCATACTTGAATTTTAGGGGGTGGGTGCGGTGGTTGGATGAGTATTAGCTCAATTACCTTGGGAACTGGTGGTGGCTTTGTATTGCATGATTCACTAAGATCTTTACAGAGGAATTTAACCAACGCATCAATTTGAGGCATTTTCTTATACAAGTATTCTGCGACATCCGTGTCATAATACCCTAAAACCTGCAATATCACAGAGTAGAAAGCATTAGACATAGTGACACTAAGACGTGTTAAGAAATTAGAAAATCAAATGAATTTTTCAAACACTCCTTATGAAAGAATCCAACTTAATGCAGTCAACTGATCTAGGAGTAACATAATTTCATCAAACCAAAAATCCTCAAGTTTTGTTAAAAATAAAAAGAAAAGATTGGCACTAAACACCTCTTGGCAAGCCCGTTCGATAGTTTTGCATTTGGAATTGCATTGTCCTTCAGATTCTTGTTCAACAAGCTGCAAAGAATTAGAACAACAACAACAACAACAAAGTCTTAGTCCCAAAATAATTTGGGGTCGGCTAACATGAATCCTCATTAGTCATCTTGTAAATAGGTTGTTGGAGAAAAAAAAAAAAAAATCAACCCCTCACATGAATTTTTGCCCTCCACTCCGGCCTCTTCAACGCCATATTTTCCTCCACTCCAAGTAAACTAATATCATTTTCAATCACTCTACATGGGACTTCTTTACCGGATTTGGGTAATGAAGATTCAAACATAGCAGCAAAAGCCGAATAATATAACAAAATCAACCAAAATTGTTTACTTACCTCCAATCTATCCCCTTGTTCAACAATATCAATCTTAAGGATCCAATCAGCTTCTTGCTTCTTCAAATTGCATACATTCTCCGAAATTTCAATAATTTCATACTCTGAGATCTGACATAAACATTAAATCAAAACAAAAATTCCCACAGTTGAATACAAATAAATCTCACAAACACCCACCAAAACAGTTCCTACAACAAACACATGTTGGACAATTGTGTAGGCTTCTCAAGAACTTAACTAGAAACTTAACAGAAAAAGATAACGGAGATTTGGAAATAAAAGGATTCAAGTCGAGTCTTGTATTTAATACAATCTCCGTAAGAAGTTATTGCCCCGCACAGGTGCTTACGGTTTATATGGCAATCTTCTAGTAAGATAAAACGACTTATAAGTAAATGATAGGAGCACTCCAAATCAAATACTCTAGCGAACAACACAATGTTTGGAACTTTGGACATTGAAGGATTTAATGCAACAATATGCAATGATTTGGGTATGTTAATCTATCTTACTAGAGGGTAGGAAGGGTCAAAATACTGTATATGATAATTGAAATTCGGAGGAGGAGGTATATATATAGAGAGCCAAGGGGTTTGTGTCTTTTCCCACGAAGAGACACAACTTTCTGTTTGAAATAGTGCTGCTCAGATCTCGCTCGGCCGAGTCAAGGACTCTCGCTCGCCGAGCACTAAGCAAAGACGGCCGAGTCAAGAGACTTGCACGGCCGTGCAAATCACTCCAGAGACTTTGGCCAATTTATGTGCTCTGCTCGGCCGAGTCAAGGACTCTGCTCGGCCGAGCACATCAAACAACATTAAATACCCTTTAAATAACTCTCATTAAGTTACAAAATCACTTGTCATTAATTCTCATTCACCCTAAATGGTTTTGAGATATTAAATGAATTTAATAATCTACAACAAATGTAGAATACAATTTCGTAACACGCTTCGTTAACAAATAACGAACTACCGTTAGAAATCTAGGTCAACGTTAAGTCAACTTAACTTTCCGTTACCCATTTCCAACAATCCCCCACATGAATGACAATTAATGCATGAATGCAATTTCGTCCAAAGTTCCGGCGAACTATTATTACATCGGGATAGATAGCTTGTGGCCTTGAATCTTCCCTAGTGAAATATTATCGGATATACTAGCCATTCGGTAGCGAGTCGCTTTGAACCAAATGATCATTTGGATGTATACCAAGACAATAATACTCACATAATAATAGCTCTAACAATTGTTGTTCTCACGTTTTTGTCCATTTCTGCCCCGGACCGTATCTCATTCATAAGCGTTCATTTAGAGGCGGCCTTATTACCTCTCGCTTATATAGGTGATTCTTTCTATAAGGAGTATCACGCACTACTCCACCCGTAGGTATAGAAATCATTAAAAAGTTTTCTCAACTTATCCTCACCATCAGCCGTACGTGCTAGTACTGGACGTTCGGGAATGAGTATTCAACATCTCTAGGTTAATAAACCGAGTTGTTGTTTCCAAGTAACTCTACTAGAACTTATAACTTGGTTGTCTCATTGAACCAAGGGCCCGGGATCTCCATTTCTCAAGGTCGAGTGTCCGCTATAAGTTCTTTTATTGTGGGTTTTAAACCCATTCCCCTTAACAGCTTTATACAGTTGATCTTTATTACTACCTCTTAGGTAGACGGATCCGAATTTGACTTCACGTGGCTAGTTGTGACAGCCGTATTTTGAGATCAATTGTACTATGGTAGTGTGTCTAAGACCATTATGTCTAGACTTACCATGACGTTCTACACCTTTTCCTATTTTTCATTGTCGTCACAATGCCTTAGGTCATGTAGACACAAGCTTATTCCACGAAGGAATATCTTCCAAGACCATTCAACTTACATAGAAATTGTAATCTTTAATCATAAGTATATCTTTAAGTACACCAAGCACTATGATTATACTATTCCGGTGATTGATTATAATTACAATTAGACCTTTAGTCTATCTAGAATGATCAGTCCCTTCTAGTGATCAAATTCTTCTATCGGTCAGTTTCTTCAAGTGGTTATTATCTCTGTACCATTTCGACTTCCCAAGTATTCAGTATCTCTAAGTGGTTTGACCTCCTTAGAGTCTACCTTTCAGAGATCTACTTTACAGAGATTACCTCTCAAAAATCTACCTTACTAGAGCACACCTCTCAAGAATTTATTTGAACTTTCGAAGTACTTTTTCAAGATAATGGGATTGTGAAGGAACTAATCCTTCAGATGTTCTAGAGATCTTTATCTCTAATATAACATCGGCTAATCCCATATCTTTCATGTCAAAGTTCTTCTTTAACATGTCTTTGGTATTCATGATCAATTCATGACTACCATTGTTATTCACGTAAGGACAGACTATTAACAAATGATTCAGATGTTCTTTTAATGTATGTAGACACATTTGTCACATTCATTAATCTTGAATCCATTTGATAACATAGTTCTATCGAACTTCTTATGCCACTGTTTAGTTGCTTGTTTAGTCCATATGACTCCGCAAGTAGATCCAACACGCTTGTGCGACATGTAACGCTTCCGTTGTGTCATTTTGGATAATCTTGCATGAATCATAATGTCCTTTTGACAACTATCCTCGGCTTTCTACTTATCCGCATCCATAGGCTTTATACTTTCTTTTTAAGAATCCAATTGCAACCTAATGGTTTGCAACTCGGAGGGAGATCTACCAATTCCCAAGTATTATTAAGCATTATGAATTTTTATCTCATTGTTAATAGCCTCTACCAAGTTAATAGCCTCTTTCCGTAACGAAGTATCCGACTCGCATAACGCTTCCTTAACAAATTGCCGATTCGTTTTCCAACATAAATGATAGAAAATCAGGACCAAAAGACTATTTTCCACTCTTGCCCTTTTACTACGTCTAGTCCTTCATCTTCCACTCGAGATGGACCGTTTGTAGTCTAATATTCAAGGTTTCATCCTTGGCATATCTAGTTTTGCAACCCAAGCGGTTCGCATAGGAAGATCAACCATCTTCCAAAATAGAATAGGATGCATTTGTCCTTCAATTGTATCTTGGTTTTTCTTCTTATTAAGAAGACCACCACCGTTTCTATAAATTTTCTTATTAAAATTTATGCATTTCCTATCATTTCAAGGAAGTATATTCTCAAAGAATATAACATGTCTTGCTTAAGTATTTCTACTTTAGCCGAATACCCCACAGCTTAGGTATTTATAAAAACAGCCTTACGAATACTTCAAATTCGTTAGGAGTTTTTATCATCAAATAACTTCCACATATATGATGATCCATTCTTTTAATCATGCGCTTAACAGTTTCTGTTAATACTAGAAGTTCATATCAATAGAACTTATGTATTTAGCTTGTACCCACACACTTGAGGTGTACCTCCACATATCAAATATTTTATGAATGTCCTAATTTATATTTAATATTTTCTTTTATGTGGAGTCATTTAATTGTAATAACCAAGTTATCTACAATGTCTTTCATCTCCTTGAGATGAACCGACGACATAGTCATATCTATGTTTAAGTGAGGTCTCTTCAACCATTTTTCCCCGTAAGGAAACTCGTTTGAAGAATACTGCATTTTTCATTTCAAATTTGTTCGTCATAAATCTATATGCAATACTGTTAGTTTGCATATCCAATGGAAACGTAATTCATGGTTTTGGGTCTTATCTTAACCTCTTTAGGTTTAGATATTTCTACCTTTGCTAGGTATATCCACATAAGACGGAACTTATCAATAAGGAGTTCACCATCTCCTTAAAAGTTCTATCTTCCTTTTTCAATTGATTTGAGTGTGTAAGAAGCATTCGTTTGATAAATAAGTGTCAGCGTCCCAACAATTATTTTTCAAACGGTACTACATACTAACCACCTCTATCACTTCGAAACTCTTAATTGCTAATTAAGATGAATCACAAACCTTATTGTTTACTTAAAACTTTAAGGTTTTACTATTCCAAAAGACGAACTTTTGCATTATCAAATGCAATCATAAATAGAAGTAAAGAACTTTCTATTTACTATCTTTAGTTTGAACTGATTTCTACAAAAGAAATCACAATTGATTTGCGAATCAAACTTCATCTTAGGTAGTAATTTTAAATTAACTCGTCGACTTAGTGAATTTAAATTTACTTAACCTAATTGAACACGCCATAACAATTGGAACACTTCAAACCAAGTAAATAAAATTTGAAATTTTATTCTTCGCACTTAGGCGGATAAACAATTACAATTTAAGTTAAGGAGTCCTTCAACAAGGTACCCTTTACTAACACAATAACCACATTTGATCAATTCAATCTTATGCCCCTAGGCTAAGTTGATCAAAGTCCAATGGAACATTTCTATCTTCATTCACATTGGCTTGAAGAGGGTTTCCATCTTGGTTGTTGATTCTAGGATGTCGACATTCCCTAGCCACATGCCCGGGTTTGCCACAATTAAAACAACTTCCTTTGACCTTCTTGGCGGTCCTCTTCACTTTCTCGGTTTTCTTTCTCTTGTTTCCGGTACTTCTTTCCACCAAGTTCACTTGCGGTCTTTTAGTCACAATACACATAGTATTGTGCATCTCGAGAAAATCCCAAAGTTCTCTCGCGGTCTTTATGCCACAACACACTCAGTATTGTGCGTAATCCAAGCCACTAAGAATGTAATTGCGACACAAGAAATCACCGTGATTCCGTGTATCCAAGTCATTCTTTGCTTTAGATTCATCCTCATCGGATATCAATGGTGGATATTCCCAGAGAAAATGCACCAATTTTAATTTTGTCAAATAGACCAACATTTTCTGTTGCCACCTTTTAAAGTTCATCCCGGTAAGAATACCGGTCTTTCCGCATGTACGAACACGTGAGACGGAGGGAGAGCATTAAGAGGTGCAACCCTCGAGGTTGTACGTGAAGGAGGTTTCTTACCATGAACCGGGTGAGACGGTGTAACATTGTTGAACGTAGCGTCACCTCGAGAAGGAGGCGTCACATTCCTTGACTTGATTCTGTGGAGTCTTTCTCGTTTGCCATCTTGAAGATCTTGAAGAAGCGTAAATAACTTCTTACGATTGTTGGACAATTGTGTAGGCTTCTCAAGAACTCAACTAGAAACTTAACAGAAAAAGATAACGGAGATTTGGAAATAAAAGGATTCAAGTCGAGTCTTGTATTTAATACAATCTCCGTAAGAAGTTATTGCCCCGCAGTGCTTACGGTTTATATGGCAATCTTCTAGTAAGATAAAACGACTTATAAGTAAATGATAGGAGCACTCCAAATCAAATACTCTAGCGAACAACACAATGTTTGGAACTTTGGACATTGAAGGATTTAATGCAACAATATGCAATGATTTGGGTATGTTAATCTATCTTACTAGAGGGTAGGAAGGGTTAAAATACTGTATATGTTAATTGAAATTCGGAGGAGGAGGTATATATAGAGAGCCAAGGGGTTTGTGTCTTTTCCCACGAAGAGACACAACTTTCTGTTTGAAATAGTGCCTGTTCAGGATCTGCTCGCCGAGTCGAGGACTCTGCTCGGCCGAGCACCAAGCAGCACGGCCGAGTCAAGAGACTTGCACGGCCGTGCAAATCACTCCAGAGACTTTGGCCAATTTATGTGCTCTGCTCGGCCGAGTCAAGGACTCTGCTCGGCCGAGCACATCAAACAACATTAAATACCCTTTAAATAACTCTCATTAAGTTACAAAATCACTTGTCATTAATTCTCATTCACCCTAAATGGTTTTGAGATATTAAATGAATTTAATAATCTACAACAAATGTAGAATACAATTTCGTAACACGCTTCGTTAACAAATAACGAACTACCGTTAGAAATCTAGGTCAACGTTAAGTCAACTTAACTTTCCGTTACCCATTTCCAACAACACATACACAGAACACACAGATAACCCAGAATCCCATAATATCAAACACACACACACACACTTGCATAGAAATTGCTGACCCAGTGAAATTAGAAAGAGACCCAGATGGAAAGATTACCTTTTTAGGGGAGATCTGAGCTTGCTTATTCTGAACTTGAAGGTATAATTGATTAGCGAGCTTTTCACAGACCTGACATTTGATAAAGGGTATGTCTTCTTTCCTGGCAACTCCGACTGGTTTCTTTGCGCTGTAACAAATTGGTACCCACGAAGAAGATACAACTAACAGTGATAAAATCAACACACCTATTCCATCAATTTTCGCCATTGCACGCACAAGCACACACACACACACAGAGTCTTCTTTCTCTATCAATTTTAGAGAAAGATTTGTCTAGTTTGGTGACACTCAGCTGTTGGAGTTTGCGAACAACTGTAAGCCTTGTTTCTTGACGGAATTGGCCCATTCAATTGAAACGACGCCGTTGAGAGGTGCTTAAATTGTTACACGTCTTTTGCGGCTTGTGATTGGCTGAGTTTGGCCACGTGTGTAAAAGTGACACGTTTTCAGCCAATAGGAAGATGAGGCACACTTGTTATTGCCAACTGAATCATATGCATATTAGGGTTTGGAGTCGAAGCGATTAAATCATGTGGTTTAGTTAGATTTTTTGACATAAGTGGTTTAATTTGGTTTGAAAAATTAATAAATCATGTGATTTAATTCAGCCTGTGATTTGACACTTCTAACTGAATCGAACAAAATCAAACTGTTTAAAATCGAACTGCGATTTGAAATCGTAAAACCGAGCCATTAAACTGAAACGTGAAACCAAACCATAAATCGAACCATGAAACTGCAATCCTGACCGTCCCTTTAAAGTTTTAGTTAATCTCAGCCATTAATTTTCAAAATGGTTAACAAAAAAAGATTATGATTTGAAATGCCGTTTGAACCGAGATCTAGATCGCGGTTTGGACCGTGGTCTGAACCACAAAATCAAACAGCGGTTTAGACCGAACCAAATCAAACCATAGCGGTTTGGTTTAGCTCGGTCTGAATTTTTTTTTATGGTTTAGCTCGGTTTGAAATTTCTCCAAACCGATACTAGCGATTTGACTTATAAATTTGTTCGAATCGAGCTAAACCGAACCATTTCCACCCTAGTTTCAAATTAAAAAATATTATAATAAATTTAATTATTTTATTACTTTTTAGAAATTGTTATTTATCTTTTTACATTGAATATATATATTTTTTGAAAATTTCAAATTTCAATTAAGTTGACGAATTAATACAAAATTATTTCTACAGCCATCAATTTTAATAAATTCAATTATTTTGGAAATATATTTGAAGATTTTTTTTAATCAAAATAAATTCGATTTTTTTTTGTCATTTATTTTAAGATAAAGATAGTAAATTTTAATAAATTCAGTTATTTTCATTTTTATCAAGATACTTAGTCATGCTTGGACACGGGCAATTTTTTTTAATTTTTTTTACTTTTTTATATTTTTTTAATTTAAATTTTTTTTAAGGACAAAATAAAAAAGACACAAATGTATGAGAGCAAAATAGGAATTTCGGCACTTGCTACTGTTCAAAGAACTGTAGCAAGTACCACCCTGTTTTATACAATAAATTATTATTTATATTTTTATATTTCATTTATGATAATTTTGTAATATTTGGTATTGGTAACTAAATTTTTATAAAATTTTCTGAATTTTAAGAAGCCTGAAAATTATTAACCAATAATTATTAAATATTTAGATGATATAATTAACTTGTCCCAAATTAATTAAAATACAATAAGATTTTTATAATTGAAGGAGTAAATTATACAGTGGACTAGCGACACACACGATCTGACCTTCGTATTCCATAAACCCTAACGTCACTCTTCCTAGTACCCAGACTCAATCAAACTAGGGTTTTGTTCTCTGTCCTTCGAAACCAATTCATTCTTGAAATTCAATCACACCTGAATCGATATGGAGCTTATTGAGCCTCAAACCCACCTGAAATCACTCAAAATTGATAATTTTATAGGCAAAAATTACGATTCCGCTGTAAAGCAATCGATTGAAAGCCTCTTAGAGTCGCTCAACAAATCAAATTCTTCAAACCCCTCTGTTTTCACCTCAAATTTTCTCGAATTAATGCAAGTTAAGGCAGACTCACCTCTAGAAACATTCTGGTTTTTCTCAAGTTTAGCATTTCACAGTAATGGTTCTCCAAAAGACGAGCCTTTGGATCGATTGTTGGCTGTGAAAGATTTATTTCAATCCGTAACTACTTGTTCGGCTCCTTGTAGTTCTTCGAAAAGCATTGTTTTAATTGCTCCGGTTATCTATGAACTTTATAGAGTCATTGTTGATTTGAAGGGGAAAGATTTGAGTTTGAAGAGAGAAAAGAAATTGAGGAAAGAGATTAAGTCGTTTATCGACGAGATTCTGGGCTACTTGAATTTGTGCTGTAGTGAGGGAACCAATGATGATGAGGAGGTGGGATTGATTAGGCCATTGAGTGAATTGGCTTCTGTTTGGTTAAAGGATAATGTGGACGGAAATCGCGGTGGGAAAGAGCTGAGAAAGTTCTTCCCACTTTTGAGTGATTCGATTATTGAAGAGATAAGTAGTGGAGATTGGGATGTCAATGAGCTGGCTGGAGCTGTGATTGCAGAGGCGTTTTTGTTGAAATTGTGTTTGAGCTTTCTTGAAGGGAGACCAAGAGTGGAGCTGCAGAAGGAGTTGAGGACATGGGCTGTCGGTTCCATCTCAGGTTTTCAGAACATTCATTTCTTTGGTTAGTATACATCTTCACATTACTTTGGGAACTGATTTCTCTTTGTTAAGTTAAAATTCTGTTCCTGAAATTGTATTTATTGTAAATTTGGAACATTATAATCTACACTTAATAAGCACACTATGTCATTGCAACTACATATTAGAACATGATAATTTATTAGGCGACTTAAATTACTTAACTAGAAGATGGACACTCATTTAAGTTTAGAGGGAGTGCTCCCTGGGTCATGAAATGAGTGTCCATTTACTAGTGAAGTCGATATGCCACCTTATAAACTATCATGTCCTACTTTACGCTTGTAATAATATAATGTGATTATAGAGCATATTTATGTATATATGCTACTAAATTTGCGTTCTCTATGGATCACATTGTTGCAGCCAATGCTATCAAGGATAGAACTGGCATACAGTCAGTATGCACCTGTTTGATGTCATATCTGTCGTTTGTTTTCGTTTGAATCTCTGCGAGTCTGTGCTGACTTTTTTTTCTATTTGTTTTGTCTTCAGCTGTGCTTATGAAGATGTTTTTGGAGCATGGTTTGCCCGTAACTTCTCTCCTGGTTAGTTAAATATGCATCATACAAATGGTTTTATCCTAGCCTAGGAGCCATTTTGTTTCACATTTGACTGTAGATTATAGCATGTTTTCTTTGCTAAGGTGGTACTCGCACAAGAATATGCTTTTCTCTTTCTTTCGCACTTGTTTCTCCTTGTAAAAAGCTGTCTGTGTTGAACTTGTTTGAAGACATTCAGACATTTAAATTGATAGTTTGTTGTGGCCCGGCCTGTGTGGTTGTGTGTGAGTGAATGTGTTCCATTGCAATAATTCTGTGTTGATTTTTTCCCATTGATGGAGGTTTTCTTGATGATTTAAGTTTGCTCTGTGAATTACAAAACCACGTTCTTTGTGTTCTTTGTGACGTTGTTTGCAGAACCCGGAAGATGAGGTGTTCCTGCGGAAAGTCCTGTATGACACCATGATATTAGTGGATTACTCATTCCTTCATCCTGAAAAAGTGGCTCATTTACAGGCTGAGCAGCTTAAAAATATTTTCATTACGAGACTGATAGTTACACATGAGGCCATAGAGTTGTTCAGGTATCAAACTTATTACTTCTTACATCTTAATCAAACATCAATTTTAAAGATTTACTGATTTGTGATTCATCGGCTTGTAGGAAAAATGGAGATCACACAAAATCTATCTCCTATTTAAACGCGTTTTCAAGTTCGCATTTTCCTTCCCAACTAATAAAGTGTGTAACAACTGAGATTGGCATGGAGGGAGAAGGCAAAGGACCCAAAGGATCATCGCCAAAGGCATTGTTGAGTAAGTAGCTCTTGATACTTGTAATTTTTGGTCATATTACTCCCTCAGTCAAAGAAAAGAGAGTCGCATTTAACAAGTCAAAAATACTCACTAATTTATACAGTATTTTCTAAGTTGCTTTCTCATTTGTCTTCTCCACATTTTTCTTTCCAACCACCAATTTTCTATTATAGCATCTTCATTTTGACTGATATTGCTTATTTTTGTGAATTTGTTATTATTTCCAGAGTGGCTACTTGACTTGGAAGATCAAGGGGTAAGGTTATTTGACAACATAGTGTCAAAACACTGTGCCAAATTACAAATCGACGATATAAAAGCAGACTCTGATAAGGTGGATGATGAAAAGTGTGAAAAGGAGTTACTATTCTTCGTTGATAACAAAGGGAAACTGGATGATGACGTTGAGGAAGATGAAAAAGCAAGCGAGCCCATAAGTGCTGCATTTGTGGCTGCTGCCCACACAATGCAGTCTGCAGAAGATGGCAAGGGAAAAAAACGTAAACAAAAGAAACGTTCCGAGAAGAGAAGCCAGATCAAGTTTCAGAGACACAACTTGTCTGATCAGCCAGGGCTGAAATCTCCCGACAAAGATGGTTCAAATAGTGGGAGTGACGTTGAGAATCCAATCAGTGATGATGAACAGTAATATTCAGAATTCAGGCGTAGGTTGAATTATATGCAGTTGCTGCATGTAATCAAGGCCGTTGATCAGAATAGCATTGTAGGCTTGCAACCATGATTTTGTAGACTATATGCAGCAATGTTCAATTTGACTCCAGTTAAAGTAGTTGAAGTATATGCAATTGCTGCATGTAATTTTCTTGATTACTCCCTCCTCCCAAAATAAATGTCACCTTGACTTTGATGGTGTACTTTTATGGTCAACACCTAGACATGCCCGGTTCACGGTTCATGAACCGCCGGTTCACGGTTCGTCAAAAATCAAAACCGTTTATGAATCGTTAACTCACGGTTCGACGGTTCATCTGGTTCATCTTTTTTAAAAAAAATAAAATATTTTGAGCAGTTTTTAGACAATTTTTTTTTTCAAAGTTTGTTTTTTTTTTTTTCAATTTTTTGATACATTATAAATTATTTTACTTTTCATAAGTATTAAGAAAATTTTAAATTTTATATTTTTATAGGAATTAATGGGACAAAAATATATATATATTTTTAAAAAGGGACAATACCCTTATAATTTTATTAATGTTAAGCAAATTTACATAGAGGGGACAACCAACCTTACCCTTTTATAATTAAGGGGGACATCTAGGAGCCTTATGTCACGACCCTAAACCTAGGCACATTTTGGTCACACGTGGAGCACGTGGGAGTGGGGTGCATTGCATCTCATATTATTATGCATTATATGTTAATTGGTTTTATTATGTGATTATTTGGCTAAGTTGCTAAATTACGTGATTTTAGATGTTATTAAAGTAATTTTTAAAATATAATGTCTAAATGAGGGAAATGGAAATTTATGTGCTAAGGTTATAACATTTGAAATTTTAAATGGAAATATTATAAAAAGTATAAGTAACATTTTATTATGAGACGAAGGGAGTAATAATAATAATAATAAAAAAAAAAAAAAAAAAAAAAGAAACGGAACAGGCTAAGGCTAAGAAGGAGAATTGTGATATTTTATTTTCTTGGGCCCAATTTGGTGTTTCATCCTGGAGTTGCCAGCAAATGGGTTCTTCACGTGGGTGGCAAGGCTGAGGTAGCTTAGGAAATATTTGTAGTGGTAGAGAAGTTTTCCTTCTCAGCTCCTCTATTTCCACTCTCAGTATTCGTACCGTTCCTAAACCTAGGGTTACCTTCAGAAAATCTTAGAAAATCAACCGTTGATCCGTTTTTATTTCCGACTTCATATTTGTGATCAGGGAGTCGATTAGAACAAGAATAGCCGATTAAATCTTCTTTTTATTTCGGCAAATTTTGGTAAGTTATTATGGTTTCTTTCAATAATTATTCATTTAATATTTAATATTGATATTATGTGATATAAAAGGGTTTTGGTATTGTGGAATCATTTTTACTTGACTTTAAAAAATGGAAAGAAAATGGATGTGGTACAATGACTTGGGTCTTGGCTGAAAGGGTGATATGGTTGGTACTAATTTGTTCCAACTAGTATAGTATGAGATTCCTACTAAGTAGTAGGTTTAATTTAATAATAGAGTATGTTACTAAGGTTACTCTGCTAAGATGGATCTTTGGAATTGTCGTGCTAGCCTCCTGTTGCCATCTTGCCGAGTGCCATCTTGCCGAGTTAAGGGGGGGTCTCTGAACTATATGGTTAAATTAGTTATTATGTTTCAAAAGCCAAGTACCATCTTTCAACTAATAAATACAACAGTTCAATGTTTATTTCATTATTATTGTTTTAATTAAATCCCGTTCAAAATATTTAATTGGTCCAAATGGATAATGGGAAGTGCTTTAAATATTGTCTTGAAAAAGGTTGAAAGGTAATTGTGAAACTTGAACCAAAGTTAGTAAAACTTGGTATTTGAGCTTGGAACCTTTAGAGAAGGTGTTTAATTTTATATGATGTACGCGTAGGGTTACTTATATGATATTGTATCCTTACGTGATGACCTGTATAGGGTTATTTGTTCTTAGAGTGCATAAAATGTGTTGTGCACTATTTATTTAGTTTGGACAGGAGTGGTCGTATCCTGCTTCTGGTTTACATATTGTGTAATGAATGTGTAGGAATTATGTGCGATACGTTGTGCCATACGAGTTTACATATTCATAGTTACTTGTGCACATAGTGTTAAATACGTGTTGCACTGTTTCCATTGTTTAACATGAGTTGCAGTACCATGTTTTATATATGTTGGTGTCCCATTGGGTGGACTTATTTTCAAGTATCTATAATGTGCTTGACTATGGGATACCAGTTGATCTTCGGGGGTATAGAGAATCCCATCACTTATGAGAAAGTATTTCATAAGGTGGTTGGATGTCTTTATACTTGTACCGTTCACCCCCTTCTGTGGCCACGGATTGAGGGGTTCAGCTTCTGTGGATATGTGCAGTCATGCCACATGATAGCGAGCGATTATATGGATCTCTATAAGGGGTCGTATAAGAGGTGAATGTGCACTAGCGGTTCACTCAAATGAGAGGAGTATGACTCCCACTGTAGTACTACATATGACCTGGGATGGGGAAAAGGTAAAGGGAAAGGTAACGTAAAGTGTTTACGGTTTTCCCAATGTGATTGAGCAACTTTGTGTATGTGTTGCATGTGATATGACTTATTGGTCGGCGGGAAAAGGTAACGTAATGTGTTTACTGTTTTCCAATATTGAGCAACCTATTTATGTGTTGCATATTGTATGGCATATTGCTGCATACATAATAGCTTGCTGAGATTTTATCTCACCCCTTCTCCCTTTATTTTTTTAGATCCCGCTGAGACAGGAGGACCGGACCGGTGAGGCGGGGACGAGTTTGGATTTCTTTTGGTTGTCGGGGTATGTGTTGTATTGGGGAGTTGGGATTGTGGTTGTTAGTCTTTTGGGGAAAGGCTCTGTATATAAAACTTTTACAAACTTGTTTCAGTTGGTTGGTTTTGTAATTAAGCGTGAGTTGGTTTGTTGTATGGTTGGCTTGTATAAGCTTACCAGTTGTATATTTGTATAAACAGGTTGTGTTTGTTTAAATAGGTTTACATATCGCCTCCGTGTAGAGAGGTTATTTTGAAACTGTTTTTAAAACGAGTGGTATACTTTTCAATTAAAAGTAAAGAAAAGTTTTTTTTAGAAGGTGTATTTTGGGACTCTCCATCCTGGGACACGAGTTTATAGGTCTCGGGAGTTGGGAGGAGCCCACAGTTGGTATCAGAGCTTTGGCTAGAGTCAAGGGTAGATGTCTAGTCTAAGGGGGAGTGTGTGATATCTGACGCCGAGTGTTTCCTGTAGGGATCAGTGTAATGGCTGGGATTGGTGGTGACCAGCAGGGAAATATTGGTGATCAGGGGGCTGGGGGAGGTCCTAATGCTGAAATGATGGTGTAAGTGCTCCAATTTGAGCTTGTTAGAATTTTCGTTATAAAATTAACGAAAGTTATAACAATTACTAACATTCCTAACTATCCTAACTTTCCTAACAAAGTGAGGGTAAAATGGGCATTGTTATTTAAGGTTAAACCTTAAAAAGAATCTCAAAAAAGAAAAACAAATGAAGAAAACCAAATATAGCAATGCTGGAAACAAAAACTGGCTGGTCAATTTGAATTTTGAAAAAGATTATTCTTCTTGTCCAAAGCTGAAGCTGCATTTAATGAACAGTGCACGCTGCCTGATCCTATCCGCGCGGACAAGTATGTAATTTTCAGAGGGCTATAAATTGAGCCCTCCAGTCACAGAAAAAGAGGAGGAAGAACACAATAGCAACGAAGTTCTGGCGAAATATAGAGAGAAAACAGTGAGAATTCTCAAGAATTGTCACCTTTTTCTCTCCAATCTTTCCCAACTCATACTCATCCACTCACTCTCATATTAAAGCCCTAAACACTCATACACTCAAGCCAAACACTCAAGAACACAAGGAAGATTGGTAAACCCTCCTCTTCCTAACCCTAAATCTCATCCATGCATGCATCTTCAAACTACAAAATGTAGTTCTTTCATCTTCTTTCTCTAGATCTAAGAAGATCACCATGGAAGACCATCTCCATGGATGATCTTCTACAAAGATCAACATTATTTTCAAAGCTTTTCTTTCTTACTTGCAAAAATGCACTTTCAAAACCCTAAAAAACCATTTTCAAGCACTAAATCTTGATTTCAAAGGGTAAAATCCCCCTCCCCAAGCAAATGAAATGCTTAGTCCTAATGTACCCCAAGGATGGTTTGGTATAGTTGATTCACCACTAAAATGTCTAGTGATCACTAACCAAAACTTAGGGAAATGGGGACAAGCATGGATGCAAAACCCCCTTTAAATCATATTTTCTTTCTTGAGAAGTTGCTGTCCAGTAGCAATTTTCTCAGACCTCAGTCCATGGTCTTAATTTTTGGACACAGATGAACTTGGAATTTGGTGTTGACTACAAAACACTTTTTGTAGCCAACATCCAGAGCTTTCCAGACATATTTTTACCTTATTTTTTGGGTGAGTAAAACTCCTCTTTTCAATTTTTCTTTCAGAGGCTAGTTCATCAGCTTCTGGGAATCCAGATCTCATATCTGAGGTTTCCAGAAGGTTTTGACCCCTCAAATCTTCTCCAAAATGGAAATTTCTTTCACACAAAGTTTATTCAAGGAGTCTAGAGAAACTTTCATTCTCTGAGTTCATCCAGATTATGAAGTTTTAGGACCCTTGAATCCATTTCAAAATCAGGTGTCTGCTGCCATTTCCTTCTGGCAGAAGTGACTTCTCAACTTCAAAAGGTTTTTTGAGTACCAAATCTCAATCCAAAAATTCTCCAAAAAATCATGGGATCAGTTTAAAGTCTTAAAAAGACATCCCAATTTTTACTTTTTCCAGTTTCAACTTATTTTGGCCAAAACACACACACACACACACACACAAATGATTTTCAGCTTGGAAGACTCGTTTTTACGAGGCGCGTCGGGTGCACACTAACGTCCTTCCCGACGCGTAACATGACCTCCGAACCTAAATCTCTGATCTCGGGCTTTTTCCAAAGTTTTGGCCCTTCAAAATTAAAATGGCGTGGCGACTCCGTTTTTTCCGGTTTTATTTGGTTTTTCAAAGAAAACGCAAAAATCGAATTTTTCCCGCGAAAAAGGCAACACATCGTTACAAAGGGCGACTCCGCTGGGGACTAAGCTTTTTAATAAAAAAATGGTATTCGGTAAATTGGTGGAAACCATTAAATTTCCCGTTATCGCCTCCTAACACGAGTCGAGGATAAATTGTGGTCTAACAATCCCACGTACCGGTATCACCGTTTTCAAAAAAAAAAAAAAAAGGGCTTTTGAGGGTCAAGCTTCCGTCCCGGTTTCTAAAATCATTTTTGTGTGTGTGTTGATTTTGTACGCTTTCATGTTGTTTTGGCCGCCTCGGAGAAAGTCAAAATTTTTGACTGTCGGAATAATGTCCCTAACTGTCGGAATTTTCATGCTTACGTGCTTATGTGCTCATAAAAAAAAATTCAAAAAAAAAAATAGATTTTCAAAAAAAGAAAATTTCCAAAAAAAAATCATGCATCATATTTTTAAGACACATAAAAATCTCTATTTTACTCAGAAAAGAATATAGGCGCTTGCACACTACGCGCACGTGACCGTACACCGCACACTACGTCCCTTAACCCGGGAAATCCTTGTCGCGGTCCGTTTGGTCTTATTACGCCTCTCGGATGAGCACAGGACTACCCAAACATCCCATGGAGCCTCGTGGTCGACCATGCACTTGTCCGTGACACACTTTGTCCGAGACCCGCTGGTTTTTAGTCTGGTCTGTGTCATGCCCTGTCCGTGTATAGACCTTTCCTTTCAAGCCTTTGTCGGGATACCCGACTCAATATCTTTCGGGTCCCTAATCAGTCAAGTTCCGCCGGTTTTCCGCCGCAGACTTTGACCAAGATATTGACCGGCGCCTTGACTTTTGGCTCTGACCGGCACAAATTATACACTGACTCCCAGATTGACACCGAGTCATCAGAATTAATGACTATTCCATGCCTAATTACGGCTTAACGACGACAAGTCAAGATCAATCTTGGACGCTTATCGGTCCAAATCATGCCGACTTTTGTCGAGCCCTCGGACATGATCTTGACTTTTGACGTCGGCTTTGTCCGTAATTTACATCGAATGCTCGTTAAGACTCGATTACCCGCCGACTTTTAGGATCATTTTCTTTCGGTCGGTGGGACCCGCTTGCCTACAGGACCCTCGCCCGGGCTGCCCACCCTGGGAGGTCGAAATACAGGTGGAATACGAGGGGCTTATAGACGTAGTGACGGGGCCCACTGATCCAGGAGATCAGAGTAGTTTGCGAAAAGAAGAGCAATCTTTTCCAACCGATTAGGTTCATAAAGCATGTTTTAAGTAAACGTGAACAAATAACTGCATGTCGCATGAGCCTAAAGTCCAAACACCTACCCTCCTTCCATTCCTGACATCTGAACCTTCATGTCCTTTCCCCCGCAGCCTCCGCACAAAGCTTGGTTTCGGGCACCGGGTCACCGTTGATCAGTTGGGAAGAGTCAAGCGCATCGTCGGCTTCGCCGTTTGTTCCAACTCGGGTTTCAGAATGTCTGCAGCGGTAATGATGGGGATAACGTCACTCCGCCTCCCGGACCCCTCAGACAGAGCAACAGTGGAATCGAGTTAGCGAGAACATATGAGGTTACGACAGGGAAGCACAGCTAAACGGCACTTATGGAGGCTATTAAGAGTCACGCCGGCCGCCGGCCTGTCAATCCGGATGGCACCTTCACCGTGGAAGAAGACGAGGATGCCAACCCCACTCTCAGCCGCCACGATTACACCAGGATGCCGCCACCCACCTCCTACGGTGCCACTACCAGAACCCATGCTCCTCGATTTTCGGGTCACCAGCCTCCCCAACCACGAGACCACCGGATCCATGCAGCCGACGGACAAATCAGTGGCAAATCCAGCACGAATGTCTTCTCATGGTTGGGGCTATCTCGGAATGCCACAGCTGATCGGGATCCCTCCTCGGTCGGAACCGATCAATCCGGACCTTCACAGACAGCCACAGCTCGGAATGCCGCCACAACTTGGTTCTGGACCACAGCCGGGAGCCCCTCCTCAGACAGTACTAGTTCACCGCTCCTCACACAAATCCATTCCTCACTCAGACTTCTCTGGGTTACCAAGCCTCCATCCGGTGTCATCGAATCACCAGGGACCGCAAGCATTCCTCCGGGTTACACACCTTCACCACAGCGGCCATGCAATTCAACAATCAGGGACAGCCCGCACTCAAGCCTACTTACGGGCCCCACTGGAAATCCAAGTTATCCGGCTACATCGGGGCTGCCCCCACCTACTTTGCCAGTTGAAAACCCACAACAAGCCGCAAGGTTCTACCCTTTTGCTCAGGCTCCTACTCATGCTCCCCAGGGTAACTCAGCCCCAGGACAGGTTTTCACCTACGTCCCTGACCGCCGTTCCCTCCACCAGTCTGCCTCCAGTGGTAGCTCCTCTCTCTAGCTCAGCCACTAGCTTGAATGCCATGGTTCCGCCACAAGACCCTCATCTGGCCTGGTTCATGGAACAACACAAGGAAATGAAAGCGCAGATTGCTGAACCGGCGCCAGAAAGTCCGCCTTCCGCCTACAGACGGGACTCCATTGTTCCCCGCCCCACAAATTCGTGATGCCAAATCTGGATCTCTTTGATGGAACCGCATGTCCTAAAACCCATTTGGACACGTATACCTTGGCGATGAAAGCCAAAGGATGTACCAATCAGCCAGTTAGGCGACTATTTGATCTATCCTTGAAGTCCAGTGCCTTGAAGTGGTTCTTCCGTTTGAAACCTGAAGCCAGGGCTACATGGGACCAGATTACCAATGCCTTCACAGAAAAATATAAGGCCAACTTGGAATGGGAAACAAATAGGGTTGACCTACAAACAACAGTGCAGCGTCCTGATGAGAATGTTGGGGACTTTTACAAGCGGTGGAATCTGAAACTCGGTGAAATGGCCATCCCTCCTTCCGAAGAGGAACAACTGGACATCTTCCAGCCATGCTTGAAACCACATCTGAGAGCCTCCTCAGCCACTTCCCATACTCGAGACTTGCGGGCCATGGTTAACTCTGCAGCTAAGTTTGAAAAGGCCTACAATCAGCAACCCGCTGCACCTGCCTACGAGATATCGGGCTCCTCCTGCAAACACCGCCCTGCCCGCTAAAGGCAAAGAGATGATTAACTATGCGGGACAGGAATGTAATAACACGACTCCTTTTGCTCCCGGGAAACCTAGAGCCCAAACCGCGGTCATAAATCTCGAAAACTTTGGAATGCCCTTGAATGACATCTTTAGGGACTGGTGAAAAGAAGGCTTGCTGCGGCCTTTGGAAAATTTCCAACCCGAAATCCGAATGCTCCCGTGGATACTACAAAGTATTGTGCCTTTCATCAAGCTCACGGACATCTGATCGGCAATTTGCTTTCACTCTGAAAAAGGCAATCCAGGGGCTAATAGAGCAAGGAAAGTTGGAAGGCCCCGAAGGGCCTAACACAGTCAAAAATCCGCTGCCACGGAACCATAATCAGGTGAATATGATTGAATGCGGAGAATCTTCACACGCCCAGGAAGATGCTGATGAAGGTCCCCAAATACCCGTGGCCAATCTCGTCGAGGATCCTGAATTCGGATTCCCCCTCAGCCTCGAGGATATCGAACGAATCAACCCATCTTGGTCTCATGTCAGAGACTCCTTGCAAGAATACGAGGCCCGCTATTTTTCGGGTGAAGGGAAGGCCGATACCGAAGAACTGGGGCTTTTCCGTTCAAAACACGAGAGGACCATTTACACAAGATGGTTAGAACAATCGAGAAGAATCGAGCAAGAAAGCTTCCGGCGGGCGCCTGTACTGGGGCTTATCAGCAAAGAGGCCGAAGAGCATCTGGAGCTAGTACACTTCTGCAAATTGGCTTTGGGGGAGCCCGAATATGATCCCGAGAACAGTGAAGAATCAGAAGAGGAGGATTCCTTCTATATCCTACCTGGCGTCAAATATGTGCCGCCCCCTCCCACTCTTCCCCCGCAATTTCTGGGAGGAGAAGCTGAATCGCAGTTACCATCACTTCCGGGAATGGGAGCATATGACAACTTCTGCGGCTGCACGCACCCCTCTTCCCCTAACAGATTTGACCGTCGCTCTCTCTCAGCTGATATCCCCGTGGTATGGGAAGACGATTCCGATGATGACGATGACGATGATGATGACGAGAGCGAAGAGTCGACTGAGGCCCCAGACCCAGAATCAATCTGGAACAATCATGCCCGAAATGAACCCATGGGAGCAAGCCACAATGGTTGGTTGTCACCAAGCGACAATGAAGGACCGCCAGAAAATGCGGATCAGATTCCAATGGAGCAGGACCCTACGAGGTGTCACTTGTAAGATGCATTTGTGACGTGCCAATGGATACTCCAGGAGGATGAGGGACAAAGAAAGGCTTGCGCCATCCATGCATATCTCGAAATCCTAGAACACAACGTTCCTTATAAGAACTTTTGAATGGTGAATGGAGAGGGTTTATTGAAGCACGGGTCGAAAATGGAGGGTTTCAAATTAACTCGGAAGATGAAGAATTCGTAAACGTTATCGGATCTTTTCTTCTTTCCCACGAACGGATGGCGTAACAACCGTAAGGGTCAGCCGCCGCTCGAGCGCAGCGAATGCAATCACCGAAAGGGTTATCGATCCGAACGTCTCCCCGGTGGCCTTCATACCTATGAGTCCACATTACGCCTTTCTAATTGCTACAGGGACAATGGACCCTGGTGCTCCTTATTTGGACACGAGATCTATCGAGCCGCTACCTCAAGCTCAGAAGGAACGTTGCCTATCCTTCACGCTGGGCCCCTACACTGCAAGGCCCGAAAGAAAAAAAGGATATACGATGAGATGGAGGCGATAGCCCACTGCTGGGCCATCCAAGGGATGAAATCGAAAAGCCGCCGAGTCCCGACAATAGCGACTCTTGTTGCATGATAACTATGAGCAAGGCCGGCCATGAGAATGAATCGGAGGACGCCCTAGCTCTGTGGGCCATCCAGGGGGCAAAAACACAACCCCAGACTCAGAAGCCGGTAACTTGGGAAGCAGTTATAAGGGCCGCCCAGGAAGAGGCCAATACAGCTCAAGCTCAGCCCCGCACCGTTGCCAGGCTCCGCCAGAACCAATGGCCACAGCCAAAAGGGCTCCCAGATTAACGTTGGCAGCCTTGAAGAAATCCAGTCAAGAAACAACTGATGAGGAAGTTAATCTGTTAACCCGATCTGGGCAGATCTTCCAAGGAAATTCCAAGGCAGATAAGAAGGCCACAGACCAAGCACCAAAAGAAGATCGCCGCCCCTATGCTAAGACAGCTGAAACTCCAGACCCTGAAAAAGAGGATCCCGTGCTCACCCAGTTGAAGCAAACACAGGCCAACATTTCCCTCTGGTCTCTACTCACTTCGTCTTATCCCCATAAGTGAAGTTGGAAGAAAGCCTGGCTCGCACTCGTGCCTATTGATGCTACTCCCGATGATGTGAGTACGGTGATTGGAAACATCCACTACGGGAACATAATCACTTTCACAGATCTCGACCTCCCTCAATTTGGGGCGATCATAATGAGCCTCTCTTCATCACAGTCCACTTGGATGAACGACGCCTCCCTCGGGTCTGGTTGATAATGGGTCCGGAATGAACATTCTTCAGAAAGATCATGAGCTTGCTTGATATCAAGACTACGAGACTTGAAGCCTTCTTCTCTCACATCCAAAGCTTACGACTCAACATCCCGAGCAGTCCCTGGAGTTGCTACTTTAGACCTCTGGTTTGGACGGAAATTGATACCTGTGGAATTCCGGGTTATCGACATCCCGATTACTTTCAATGCCTGCTGGGAAGACCTTGGCTGCACCAAGTCAAAGGGGTCGCCTCGAAGCCTCCACGGTGTGTGAAATTCGTCTCGAATGGGGATCTGACGACCATTTACGGGGATTTAGTCACTTTAGAGGGCATGGAATACAGGCGGAATACCTATTCTGGAAATCAAACATGATGAGGAAGGTCACATGCTAACGGGCTTCACGGTCGAGCCTCCCAAGGCCCAAGTGTGCAACATAGATCTGACGGTCACTCGGGATAAAATCCCATCAGTCTTGAAAATGATGAGAAAAATGAGCTATCTACCTGGCCTCGGTCTAGGGAAGCGCCAACAAGGAACTTTCAAACTCATCGAAGTAAAAGGACAAAATACTCGCCACGGCCTGGGATATGAGGCCTCCCCAGTGGACACTGCAAAGGAAAAAGAGATTTGAAGCTGCCACAGGAAAGGTCCCGGCCGACAATCCCAAATCTCTCCTCTTCAGTCCTAATTTGGCTGACTACTTTGTAAAGGGTCCCACACAACCAGGAAACATCACAGAGCCCACTCCTACGGCAGGATGGCTAAAGCTACAGGATAGCCTCAACAAGTTCAGAGGAACCAAGGCTAACCCGGTCCGTAGAATGTTCCTGGACCTACCCAAGATACCTGGGGCTACCACTACCATGAAGAGTGAGTATACCTTCAGAGGCGTACCTGACCTGGTGGAACAGTTCGAGAAACTCACAACCACTATTCCTCCTGCCCAGGAAGATCCGAAACCTGAATTCGAACTGACAGTGCCAAAAGCTAAGGCCACGGAATTTCCCTCAGATGGTTGGGATGGTCTTGCAGTTATGCAAAGAATTGTTCGAAGAAGAAGTCCAGGTGCCAGACCTGATTGATCTCGGCTCAGGCCAAGAGATGATAGCGACAATTGAGAAAGGAGAACAAAAAAAGACGGTTCCCGAGTCACGAGGCCACCAATAGCGATGCCGCTAAAGAATTGGGAAACTCTCTAGGCCCATCCGCGACCAAGGAGGAAATGATCACCAAGCTTGGATTAGTACCCCGTCCCTTTGTGTCAATCTAGGACAAGTCCTCCCAGTCTCTCTGTTAAGATCGAGTCTCTAGGGTCGTCCGATGGCCTTACGCCTGAAGACTACGAGTCTGTAGCAAGCACTGTATTCCCTTTCGTTTTCAATGAAATGACGAACCTTTCTGAGTATCCCTTGATTGCCACTAATGATGAATTAATTAATAAAATTTTTTTTTTTTTATAATAATTCATTAGATAAAGAAGCAGACACATTAAACAAAAAAAGATCAAACAACAAAAAAAAAATCTTTAAGCAGGTTGTCCGGGAAGAGGAGAATCGAGCCCAAGCTGCCGAAGAGATTTTGACGAATGTGAATTTGGGAACTGCGGAAGAGCCTAAAGAGACGCAGATTGGTCATTTCTTCGAAGGAAGTGGAAAGGATGCTCTGCAAAGTCCTACAAAATCCTCAATTCAAAGAAAGTTGCCCTCTTCCTCAAAGAAAACATCATGTGCAGATACGGGTTGTCAGCCGAAATCATTTCAGATAATGGATCCCACTTCGAAGGGGAATGTGAAAAACTGCTGGCGGAATTCCGAATAACCCGTCACAAGTCATCTCCCTACAGGCCCCAAACCAACGGAGCCGTCGAGGCAGCAAACAAGACTCTGGAAAATATCATCCGGAAAATGGCTGTCCAAGGCAGAGATTGGCCCGAGAAGTTACACCTGGCACTCTGGGGCTACAGAACATCAGTCAGAACGGCAACTGGGGAAACACCTTTTGCCCTCACATACGGAATGGAAGCCGTACTCCCAATCGAGCCGGAAATACCCTCGCTCCGTATACCGCTGGAAAGCCAGATCAACAGGTCGAATGGCTCGAGAGTCGCCATGACGAATTGGCCCTACTAGATGAACGCCGGCGAAGGCCATGGAACACATCCGGGCCTACCAAGGAAGAATGGCTAGAGCCTTCGACAAGAAAGTAAAGCATCGGGAGATCCGAGAAGGCGATCTCGTTCTAAAAGAAAAACCCCCAGTATCAACCCTCCGCAAATGGGAGCCTGTATGGGTCGGGCCATATGTCGTCCAGAAGATCTTCTCTGGAGGAGCCATGCAACTTGCGGACCTCGACGGAATCCCTTTGTACACCCGGTGAACGGTGACAGGCCGCGAGATACTACGCGTAAAAAAAAACACAAAAAAAGAGTGCTAAAAGAGTAATACCCAACTAGGTTAGAAACCCGAAAAGGGCGGCCTAGGTAAAAAACACAAAAAAAAACAAAAAAAAACAAACAACAAAAAAAAAAAAACAAAAACAAAAAAAAAAGAGTGCTAAAAGAGTAATACCCAACTAGGTTAGAAACCCGAAAAGGGCGGCCTAGGTAAAAAACAGGGTTGCACCAAAAAAAAACAAACAACAAAAAAAAACAAAAACAAAAAAAAAAGAGTGCTAAAAGAGTAATACCCAACTAGGTTAGAAACCCGAAAAGGGCGGCCTAGGTAAAAAACAGGGTTGCACCAAAAAAAAAACAAAAAAGAGTTCACCAGGTTGAACTACGAAGACCTGAGCTCCTCAAAATGAGGGGAACGTAGGCAGCCGGAAACGGTTCGGTCTAAAGCACAAATAAAAGCCATACTTTGGCATCAATACAATTGATCAGACCATGAAAGCGTCTCGAAAAACTCTAAAGCAATTCAAATATTCATTACAAGTTAAAAGCTCTTTGATGAGTCTAAGCCCGATTCATTCCTACAACTGGCAACCTGCTAAAGGAAAACTAAGATACATAATCAAACTAATGTGTCTGTCATGGCAAGAAAGGGATACTTGGAAATCTCAGAGTCGCTCCAAGCCACTCGTACTGGCCTCTCCCTTCTTCTTCCCCCTCCGAGTCTTTCTCTTCTGAACCGGAAAGATGTCGGTACTCCTCCTACCAAGCTCTGGTATAGGAACAGGGTCTATCAAACCGGCCAGGCTGTCGGGGCCTTGCAGGGAGCCCAAGCGTCGTCCCTCACCGTCTCACCGTAACCTAGCTGGTAACATAGGAACCCTCCTCTCCTGTCTCTTGACGTAAGCCTCATAATCGGCCGCAGGCTGTCCCGCTCCGTCATGAGGGTTGGCCCTCGCCTCGGCCCTCCTCCTCTCAAAGCAGCCCGGTCCTCCGCACCTACAATGGCCTCACGCCGTCTCAAAATAGCCACCTGAGTCTCTCCCAGATGCCCCTCGTACCAATCCAGGTACCAAGTGGTCAGGAACACCGGTCTCGGACGCCTGAGAATGACCCGAGGAGGAAAGGCATCGTACCTCCATACTCGGGAAAGAAATGGAAACACCGAGGGATCATCCATGGAAACAGGAGCCACCACACTGGTGGCTACATCATCAAAGCCCTCCAAAGGAACCCGCTCCAAGCCAAACTGCCAAGGACCAGAGCCGGAATGTAGAAACTGGACCGAGAAAGCCCCTGAAGCATAATTACATGGGACCCGTCCTGAAGCACTCTGCGAGTCTCCACCCGCCAATGAGGCACCAACCATCGATATCTTCAGCCGGCGACCCGCCATCCAACGTGCCCACGAGCCCTGATCATCAAAGTCTACATCAACACCGCTCCTGGCAAAAGTCCAAGGCCTGATCATATCAGAGGTTTCCCGAAGAACCCCCAAACGCTCCATCGGCCACAGGGTCAAGAGAAACGGGCTGCCCCCGTGCATGTACCGCCGTCCGTAGCTAATCTGCCGAGAGCATGAAAAGTCTCCCCAAGAATCAAAGGAACGACATCTCTGCCGGGCGACAAATGGACGACAACATCAGAAGAGATCGATGGCAAATCCCGAAGGAATAGACCATGAACAAAGTGCCGAACATGCAAAGTGCAAAGGCATCCCAATAGGCGTCATCCACCAAGCCTAAGCCCCTAAATCTGCTGGGAAGACCGGAAATATCAAAATGGTCGGGACCGCGGATCATGCCTCGTGCTTCCTCAGGGAAAGATGAAGAAGGTTGCACAACTTGTCAACAAAAGAAGCTCCTCAGGACAAAGAAGTGCTATCTCCTCCCACCTCCAGGACCTCCAAGCAAGGCCCGAAATTCTTCCACAGTCGGAACAATCTCGTTGAAGGAAAGGCAAAAGACATGCCTTCTAGTATCCCAAAACGAAGAAGAAGCCCTTAAGAGGTCATAATCCGGAACCAATTCTTTGAGAGACCACAAGCATCGTACCTTGTACCGTTCTTCAAAGAAAGACCTTCTCTCATGCATAATTTCGGGACCAATCCTTGAACTTGTTGAAAAATGACATTTGGGACTCTTGGGACAATTTTGAGGGAGCTTTTCTAAGGCTTTCCATGGTTTTTTCTCTCTTCCTCCCGAAAATGTTTGTTTGGGCTGGAGGTTGAAGAAGATATTTGAATTTGAAATAAAGCAAAGCAGATTTAAAGCAAAATCAAAGGACGGTGTCGAATCTTTGTCCCCATCCGCGCGGATACGTTTGCTCCCATCGAAAAATCTGCACATCAGCCGCTACACCAAAAGGGAATATTCCGTCCCGATTGCTCGAAACTTGTGCAAAAACCCTCCCCAAACCAGTCCATATACCAAACACCCTTGCAAAAAAAAAACAAGGCTCATGCAACACTGCATTCATATTGCATTGCATTCATAAAATAAAATCCTAAATTATTACATTCCAAAAAAAAAAAAGGAGAGTGTACAAAAAAAAAAAAACAACAAACAAACATAAATAAAATCCTAAATTATTACATCAAAAAAAAATGTGCATGATCTGTACAAATCTAAATCTAAAAAAAAAAATAATAAAAAATCAATCGGAGTCTCCAGCACCCGATGTCTCCCCCCGGCCCCTCTTGCGACTCGGGCCCGCCTCGTCAGGAGCCCTGAAAGTCTCGGGCTCAGAATCGTCCTCATCTCCAGAAAGAGGCTCGTCGGGACCAACCGGCACACTCTGATAGGGTAAACCCAGATCCCTGAAGAAATCGAATCCGAAGGTGAAGGCGTCCGACTCCTGAACATACGGAGACGACCCACCATGCCGCCAGACGTGTCCCTGCCCGTACGGATCCCCAAGAATGACGTGATCCGAAGGCAGTGCCGCGCGGTGATCAATGAGAGGAGAAAGAGGGGTCTCGGAAGAAGTCTCCGAGGGAATAGGGGAAGCCTCCCGTCGGACAGGAGTGCTAGGCCGTGGTCTCCTCGCCCTAGCCTGAGGTGCCCCGCAAGCAACCATCCTCCGTATGAACCTCTTGGCTCCGATCACTTGCTTCGTCAGTGTCTCGACGACCACCTCCGAAAACTGCACAAAAGCAAAAGCGTCAAAAAAAAAAAAGAAGTGATGCTAAAGATGATGAAACAAAAAAAAAGAAAAGAAGGGGAAAAGGTGAAGCCATACCTTCATACCCGGACGAGGCCGGAAAGCTCGTGGAAGCCGCTCGGGGTGAGGATCTGCACCCTCAATCGGACCCCATCCTGGATGTAAGAAAAATCCGTCCGAGGGTACCGCGGGATCCCAAGCCCCTCCCTCTTCAAAACACGAGGCATCCTCGGCCTCCTCAGACGAACGTCGCATATGGCTCGATCGCCACGAAGTCCGAGAAGTCGGCCTGCTCGGTAATCATCCCAGTCACGGACCGATCGCTCGGAGTGCATCATATCGGCGGGAGGCTCCACCGGTGTCCTCAAAGGCGAGTTCACGCCATGCGGCGCGTCACCCTCTCTCCCGAGATAGTAGACGTCGCAAGTCGGGCCCCTCAAAATCCTCCATTGCCTTGTCCGGATCTCGGCGCCCTTCGAGCTGCGCTACCTCAAAGCGATCCCGGGGAAGAATATCATCCCCTCATCCGTCTCGGCCTCCGTAAAGGAAGGCAATCCGCGTACACGAGAGTCGTACGCCCCTGGAGCTTATCTTTTCCCGGGCAGGCTTGGACCAAGGCTGCGTGGCCGGATACGCCCGACGTACGCCTCGAGGTGCCTCCACACCGTGACGTGGAAGAACTCCAAGCGCGCCATACTGCGAAGGCAAAAATCAAATCAATCCAAGTGCAAAAAAAAAGAAGTGCGTGCTCAAAGGAAAGAGGGAAAGCAAAAGAGAGCTTATACCTCCGAGCAAACTCGAAGCGGTCTGAGGAGCTCGCGGCCTTGGTGTATCTATCAGAGCGAAGTACGGCTCGGCCCGGCCGGCCTCCCAGGAAATATCTCCAACCGTCTCCATGTCCTCGAAGGACCTCGGCAAGGCAAAGACCGCTGTCCCCTCGGCATGACCAAAGAGCGTGCTCGAAAAGGTAAACCCGAGAGGAAGGACCTAGCAATGCGCTCGGCGCTAAACCTATCCTCCCGGCCTCGTAACTCGCGATGGTCTCCACAATCTTACCGAAGACCACGGCATACTCTATCCCCATCCCCTTTTTGGGAATAGGGAAAATCCAAGAAGGTCACGAGATCCGCGTCGGCGTAGCCATCTCTCCACTCAATGCTTTGCGTCCGTTGAAGGACGGACCGTGATCGCAAAGCATAGTCGGAAGGCGTAGCACGGTCGCCTCGCCCCGGAAGAAGTGGAAGGTGTGGGTCGCGTCCCACCAATCTTTGCGCTAGAGCGAACATCGAAGCCCTTGCTCTTAGGGAACTTGACCGGTCCCCTCAAGCACTCGACGAACTCCCAGAGCCCCGTCTCGACAACAATCTGTCTCGGACTCGGCAAAGCTCCTCGGCCCGCATTCGGAAGCCGATCCCACAAGTCAATCACAGACTCCACCGATCCTCGAGTCTTCATCTTGTTCAGTTGCTCCGTCACAAAACGGTTTCCGCCCTGTAAAAAAAAAAAAAGAGAGAAAATGTCAAAAGATTGCCTTTGCATTTACATTAAAAAAAAATTCGACAGCATAACAGCATACAATGAGCATAGCCCCATTTTTCTCGCATGAAAGAAAACAATTTGCAAGTCCCAATGCATTCATCAAAAAAAAAAGAGGATGCATTCCTACGGAAGTAAAAACTCCGTCCCATTTTCAAAAAAAATGCATACATGCATATCATCCATCTTACATACAACGGGAGGAAAAATCCGTCCCACTTTTCAAAAAAAATCCTAAACATACATACATCTCATATTGGCAAAATGCCCATTCTTTCCAAACAAAATGCATGCATTGCATCATCATTCATCAATATCAAAATTCAATTTCAAAAAAAAATCATCATCAAGAACATGCAATATTCAATTCCAAAAAAAAATCACAATTCTTCGAATTTTCACATGAAATTTTCGAATTAAAAAAAAAAATGTGGCGAAAATGCCAATTCTTTTCCCAAGCAAAATGCACATTTTTGGGACACTCACAAATTCATTGCAACATTGCATATCATCAATATCAATATTCAATATTCAAAAAAAAAAAAATTCAAAAATCATCCAAAAATTTCAAACAAGAAATCGACAAGAGGATCAAGAGGATTCGAAATATACCGTTCGGAGATGCGGATCCGAAGCCCAATGTTGCCAAGCATCGGGGTAATGCTCCTCATAACCGATTGCGAAAGATTGTAATGCCTCCTCATCCGGACGAGCTCCAATCGCCTCTCCGCTATGGGACCACGTCCTTGGCCTTGAAAAGCGCCTTCCCAGGTGTTCCATTGCTCAAAAATCGAAGAAATCGGACGAATTTTGAAGCTCCTAGGCCAACAATGGCGGCTCTGCTCTCTCCCTCTCTCGCTTTGTGTTCAAAAAATTGAATGGGGAAGAAGAAGGGCGTTGGCCCCATTAATACCCACGACTTTCCATCCCTATCCGCGCGGATGAGATTGTCGGGGGTCAAAATGACCCTTTTGCCCCTTAAAATTTCGGGACTGCGCAATTCGGTCCCGACTTGACAAAGTTAACCAAAGTTAACCAAAGTCGGCCCCTTGTCAAGAAAATTACCCCGGCGGTAAAGCGTAAGACCGAGTGCCCGAGAAAGATAACGGATCCGTATCTTTCATCAAAATCTTCCGGCAGTCAAACGTAAGACCGATTTCCCCGAGAAAGATAACGGATCCCGTATCTTTCATCAAAAATTACCCCGGCGGTAAAACGTAAGACCGAGTGCCCGAGAAAGATAACGGATCCCGTATCTTTCATCAAAATCTTCCGGCGATCAAACGTAAGACCGATTTCCCGAGAAAGATAACGAGATCCGTATCTTTCATCAAAAATTACCCCCGTGATCAAACGTAAGACCGAGTGCCCCGAGAAAGATAACGAGATCCCGTATCTTTCATCAAAATCTCCCGGCGATCAAAGCGTAAGGCCGAGGTGCCCCGAGAAAGATAACGAGATCCCGTATCTTTCATCAAAATCTCCCCCGGCAGTTAAACGTAAGACCGAGTAACCTGAGAAAGATAACGAGATCCCGTATCTTTCATCAAAATTATCCCCGGCAGTCAAACGTAAGACCGAGTCCCCCGAGAAAGATAACGAGATCCCGTATCTTTCATCAAAATTACCCGGCGATCGAACGTAAGACCGAGTGCCCGAGAAAGATAACGAGATCCCGTATCTTTCATCAAAATCACCCGGCGGTAAAACGTAAGACCGAGGTGCCCGAGAAAGATAACGAGATCCGTATCTTTCATCAAAATTACCCGGCGATCGAAGCGTAAGGCCAAGGTGCCCGAGAAAGATAACGGATCCCGTATCTTTCATCAAAATCATCAGCGGCGTGATCAAACGTAAGACCGAGTGCCCCGAGAAAGATAACGAGATTCCGTATCTTTCATCAAAATTCCCCCCGGCAGTCAAACGTAAGACCGAGTGCCCCGAGAAAGATAACGAGATCCCGTATCTTTCATCAAAATTACCCCCGGCAGTCAAACGTAAGACCGAGTGCCCTGAGAAAGATAACGAAATCTCGGCAGTCAAACGTAAGACCGAGTGCCCTGAGAAAGATAACGAAATCTCGTATCTTTCATCAAAATTGCCCCCGGCAGTCAAACGTAAGACCGATTTCCCAGACGAATACATCTGATTTTCCCCAGCAAAGGCTAACGAAATCCCCAGCAAAGTTAACGGAATCCCAAAAGCCAACGAAATCTCGAGTAAGACTCGAACTACGAAAGGGCTTGATTCCCACTAGGGATACGTAGGTAGCCTATCATTAGGTCCAGCCCCTCGACCAAAACGGTCACCCTCTCCTTCGGCAGCAGACAAAGTCCACCGAAAGGCCATTTCAAATTAAGGTCCGAGGCGCCTAAAAAGCCATCATCATTAAGGTCCGAGGCGCCTAAAAAGCCATCATCATCAAGGTCCGAGGCGCCTAAAAAGCCATCTTCAAGGTTCGAGGCACCTAAAACGCCATCTCCAAGGTCCGAGGCACCTAAACGCCATCTCGAGTTTGAGGCACCTAAGACGCTATCACTAGAAAGCGATAAATCGAAATCATCCCCAGCAGAGACCGAAAATGGTCATTCCTATCCCCGACGGGCGGATACCGTCAGGACCGAAAATGGTCATTCCTATCCCCGGCGGAGCGGATAGCCATCGAGACCAAAAATGGTCATCTCTTATCCCAGAGTTTCTTTCCGATGGCAATCGTAGAACTCGCTCATCGGGTTCGAGGCACCTAAAACGCCATCATCTCCCGGGGTCAAAGACCCGAACTACGGCAGCTTGATTCCCGTTCGGGATACGTAGGTAGCCTATCGCTAGGATTCAGCCACCCGATCACTCAATCATCTGCCAAATATGGAGCCTTACTCTTATCGACGACCCCGCTTCCTTCGAGCGCCGTCGCCGAGGGGCTACTTGTAAGTGCTCCAATTTGAGCTTGTTAGAATTTTCGTTATAAAATTAACGAAAGTTATAACAATTACTAACATTCCTAACTATCCTAACTTTCCTAACAAAGTGAGGGTAAAATGGGCATTGTTATTTAAGGTTAAACCTTAAAAAGAATCTCAAAAAAGAAAAACAAATGAAGAAAACCAAATATAGCAATCTTTGGAAACAAAAGCTGGTGGTCAATTTGAATTTTGAAAAAGATTATTCTTCTTGTCCAAAGCTGAAGCTGCATTTAATGAACAGTGCACGCTGCTTGATCCTATCCGCGCGGACAAGGATGTAATTTTCAGAGGGCTATAAATTGAGCCCTCCGAGTCACAAAAATAAGGAGGAAGAACACAATAGCAACGAAGTTACGGCGAAATATAGAGAGAAAACGGTGAGAATTCTCAAGAATTGTCACCTTTTTCTCTCCAATCTTTCCCAACTCATACTCATCCACTCACTCTCATATTAAAGCCCTAAACACTCATACACTCAAGCCAAACACTCAAGAACACAAGGAAGATTGGTAAACCCTCCTCTTCCTAACCCTAAATCTCATCCATGCATGCATCTTCAAACTACAAAATGTAGTTCTTTCATCTTTTTCTCTAGATCTAAGAAGATCACCATGGAAGACCATCTCCATGGATGATCTTCTACCAAGATCAACATTATTTTCAAAGCTTTTCTTTCTTACTTGCAAAAATGCACTTTCAAAACCCTAAAAAACCATTTTCAAGCACTAAATCTTGATTTCAAAGGGTAAAATCCCCTCCCCAAGCAAATGAAATGCTTAGTCCTAATGTACCCCAAGGATGGTTTGGTATAGTTGATTCACCACTAAAATGTCTAGTGATCACTAACCAAAACCTAGGGAAATGGGGACAAGCATGGATGCAAAACCCCCCTTAAAATCATATTTTCTTTCTTGAGAAGTTGCTGTCCAGTAGCAATTTTCTCAGACCTCAGTCCATGGTCTTAATTTTTGGACACAGATGAACTTGGAATTTGGTGTTGACTACAAAACACTTTTTGTAGCCAACATCCAGAGCTTTCCAGACATATTTTTACCTTATTTTTTGGGTGAGTAAAACTCCTCTTTTCAATTTTTCTTTCAGAGGCTAGTTCATCAGCTTCTGGGAATCCAGATCTCATATCTGAGGTTTCCAGAAGGTTTTGACCCCTCAAATCTTCTCCAAAATGGAAATTTCTTTCACACAAAGTTTATTCAAGGAGTCTAGAGAAACTTTCATTCTCTGAGTTCATCCAGATTATGAAGTTTTAGGACCCTTGAATCCATTTCAAAATCAGGTGTCTGCTGCCATTTCCTTCTGGCAGAAGTGACTTCTCAACTTCAAAAGGTTTTTGAGTACCAAATCTCAATCCAAAAATCTTCCAAAAAATCATGGGATCAGTTTAAAGTCTTAAAAAGACATCCCAATTTTTACTTTTTCCAGTTTCAACTTATTTTGGCCAAAACGCACACACACACATACACACAAATGATTTTCAGCTTGGAAGACTCGTTTTTACGAGGCGCGTCGGGTGCACACTAACGTCCTTCCCGACGCGTAACATGACGTCCGAACCTAAATCTCTGATCTCGGGCTTTTTTCAAAGTTTTGGCCCTTCAAAATTAAAATGGCGTGGCGACTCCGTTTTTTCCGGTTTTATTTGGTTTTTCAAAGAAACGCAAAAATCGAATTTTTCCCGCGAAAAAGGCAACACATCGTTACAGATGGCAATGTTTCAGACTTTCCTCCAGACTATGGCAGCTCAGGGTAGAGCACAGCAGCAACCTGAGGCAAGGCCGACACAGGGGTTAGAGAAATTTATCAAATTGTCTCCACCAAGCTTCAACGGAGATCCAGATCCACAGATAGCTGAGAGATGGTTGGAGGCCATGACTAAGATCTTTGTTGCAATGGAGAGCACAGATGAAGAGAAAGTCAGATGTGCAGTGTTCAAGCTAGAGGGTCCTGCTGAGCATTGGTGGCAAATCCTTAAGGAAAGGCTGGGAGCGGGATCATACGCCCGGACACAGGACAACTTCGTCGGTAAATTCAAGAGCATTACATACCGGTGATCACTAAAGACAAGAAAGAGGTGGAGTTCCTGAAGCTTGAGCAGGGGGAAATGACAGTAGCCCAATATTCTGCAAAATTTACAGAGCTATCGAGGTATTGTCCACATATTGTACCAGATGAAAGCAGGAGGATTTACAGGTTTGTCAAGGGACTCAAGTTGGAGTTCAGGAAGGAGTTGTTGACTCACGATTTTCCCAACTACCAGGCGGCAGTTAACATGGCAAACAGAATTGAGAATGACATCGAGGAACATAGAGGTAAATCTGAGGGTAGTGGAAGCAAGGCTAAGTTCTCAGGCCAGAGTTCAGGTCAGAGCAAGAATCAGCCTAGATCTTCAACTTACGGAGGGGCTAAGGAGGGAGGAACAGTCGCGGTTCTACTCGACTTTTGTATCAAGCAAGTTTGGCACTGTTTGTAATTGGTGTAAGAAAGTGGGGCACTCAGAAGACAGTTGTTGGAGTAAGCAGGGAAAGTGTATGAGTTGTGGTGAGATGGGGCACTTCAGAAAGGATTGTCCTAAGTTCAAAAAGGGTCAAGCTACGGGTGGTAGACCACAGGGTGACCAGCCCAAAGGTGGGGTAAAGAGAGATGTTGAGGGAAAACCCAAAGAGAGAGTCTAAGGTAGAGTCTTTGCTTTGGATAGAGGTGCAGTAGATCCCACTGCGGTGATTAGAGGTATTGTCCCTGTCTCAGGGGTCAGGGCTCGTATTCTTATCGACCCTGGATCGTCTCATTCTTATGTGGCATCTCATTTTGCATTTACATTGCATAAGTTGCCTAGGTTATTACCTTATGTGCTAGAGGTTTCTACTCCTGTGGGAGAGCACCTCGAATCCTCTATGATCTATCATGGCTGTGAGGTCATTATATGTGGGCATGTGTTGCCAGTGGATCTGGTAGAGTTGCCAATCCATGATTTTGATGTTATTTTAGGCATGGACTGGTTGAGTGCTTGTCATGCCTTGGTGGACTGTCGCAGAAAGCGAGTCACCTTTTCTATGCCTGATGTGCCTGTATTTGTCTTTGATGCTGATAAATCTTTATTTGGCATTCATGTTATATCTGCTATAAAGGCTAGAAAGTTGTTGTCTAAAGGGTGTGAGGGTTACCTGGCCTATGTGGTAGACTCTGGTAAGAAGTCTCCTGATTTATCTTGTGTTCCAGTTGTGAATGAGTTCAGTGACGTATTCTCAACTGAGTATTCTATGCCTCCTGATAGAGAGGTGGAATTTTGTATTGACTTACTGCCGGGTACTTCACCAATTTCTAAGGCACCTTACAGAATGGCTCCAGCTGAGTTGAAAGAGTTGAAAATTCAGTTGCAGGAGTTGTTAGATAGAGGTTTTATTCATCCCAGTGTGTCACCCTGGGGAGCACCAGTGTTGTTTGTTAGGAAGAAGGATGGTACTTTACGGTTGTGTATTGATTACAGACTACTGAATCAAGCTACAATTAAGAACAAATATCCTCTTCCTCACATTGATGATTTGTTTGATCAACTTCAAGGTTCCGTTATATATTCTAAGTTGGATTTACGTAGCGGATACCATCAGTTGAAGATCAAGCCAGATGATGTTTCTAAAACAGCTTTCAGAACAAGGTATGGCCATTATGAATTTCTTGTTATGCCATTTGGGTTGACCAATGCACCGGCAGTCTTTATGGATATGATGAACAGGATCTTCAAGCCGTATCTTGACAGTTTTGTGGTTGTTTTTATTGATGATATCCTGGTATACTCAAAATCCAGAGAAGATCACGAGAGGCACTTGAGGATTGTCTTATCCGTGCTTCGTGAGAAACAGTTGTTTGCAAAGTTCAGCAAATGTGAGTTTTGGCTAGAACAGATTTCTTTCTTGGGTCACGTGGTATCCAGTTCTGGTATTGCAGTGGATCCTTCCAAGATTGATGCCGTAGTCAACTGGAAACAGCCTTCTACAGTGACAGAGGTTCGTAGTTTCCTTGGTTTAGCGGGGTACTATCGAAGATTTATTGAGGGATTTTCGAGGATTGCAACTCCATTGACCAGATTGACTTGAAAGGATGTACCATTTATATGGGATGCAAAGTGTGAAGCTGGTTTTACTGAACTGAAGAAGAGATTGACTTCAGCTCCTATTCTTACACTTCCAGAGGGTTGTGAGAACTTTGTTATCTTCAGTGATGCTTCTAAAGAGGGATTGGGTTGTGTTCTTATGCAGAATGGGAAGGTAATTGCATATGCTTCGAGGAAGTTATCACCAGCGGAGCAGAATTATCCTACCCACGATATGGAGTTAGCAGCTATTATTTTTGCATTACATAAGTGGAAACATTACTTGTATGGAGCAAAGTTTGAGATATTTACAGATCACAAGAGTTTGAAATACTTGTTTACTCAGAAGGAACTGAACAACAGACAGAGGCGTTGGTTGGAGCTTCTGAAGGATTATGACTGTGTTATTTCTTATCATCCTGGGAAAGCTAACGTGGTGGCTGATGCTATTAGCCGTAAGACTCACTTATCATCCTTAGTATCTCGGGAATGGAGAGGTGATATGTTGTTTGCTAATGTCAGAGCAGTTCCTACTCTTTATGGAGATCTTCTGGAAGCTCAGTTGAATGATGATGAGTTAAAGAAAATCAGGGAGAAAGTGCAAGATGGCAAGACTGGGGAGTTTTCATTGAACAAGGATGGAATTCTCACCTTCAAAGGCAGGATTTGCGTACCTTCTTCCCCAGAAATCAAAAGACAGGTATTAGAGGATGGCCATAAGTCCCGATTTGCTATTCATCCCGGAAGCACCAAAATGTATCAGGATCTAAAAAGGGGTTACTGGTGGAATGGTATGAAAAAGGAGATTGCAGAATTTGTCTCAAAGTGTCTGACTTGCCAACAGATCAAAGCGGAACATCAGAGGCCAGCAGGATTACTTCAGCCATTGGATATTCCAGAATGGAAGTGGGAGGGCATTTCTATGGATTTTGTGACTGGATTGTCTCCTACTCCGAGGAAGATGGATGCTATATGGGTGATTGTGGATCGGTTGACCAAATCAGCTCATTTCCTTCCAGTTTCAACCAAGTATTCCTTGGAGAGATTGGCTCAGTTGTATATTCGCGAGATTGTCAGATTGCATGGGGTACCTATCAACATTGTTTCTGATAGGGATCTGAGATTCACTTCGCGGTTTTGGAGGGCTTTGCATGAAGCTTTAGGGTCTAAGTTGAGTTTTAGTACAGCATTTCATCTTCAGACTGATGGGCAGACAGAGAGGACCATTCAGATTTTGGAGGACATGCTACGGGCTTGTGTGATGGACTTCCAGTTATCTTGGGAAGACCATTTGCCTTTAGTTGAGTTTGCCTACAATAACAGCTACCAATCCAGCATTGAGAGGGCACCATATGAGGCATTGTATGGGAGGAAATGTAGGTCCCCAATGTGTTGGGACGAGGTTGGTGAGGCTAGACTTTGGGGTCCAGACTTGGTTAGAGACTCAACTGAGAAGATCAAGGTGATCCGTGATAGATTGAGGACAGCTCAGAGTCGTCAGAAGAGCTATGCCGATACTAGTAGAAGAGAGTTATCTTTTCAGGTTGGGGACTTGGTATTCTTGAAGATCTCACCAAGAACGGGGATCAAGAGGTTTGGCAACAAAGGGAAATTGGCTCCTAGATTTGTTGGTCCTTTTGAGATTTTAGAGAAGGTAGGTGAGTTGGCCTATCGTTTGGCTCTACCTCAATCTCTTTCTTCTCTCCATGATGTGTTCCATGTGTCCATGTTGAGGAAGTATTGCTATGATTCATCTCATGTTCTGAGTTCTCCTCCTGAGGATGTTCAGGCGGATATGACCTATGTGGAAGTACCATTGCGGATTCTAGAGTGGCAGGTCCGGGAATTGCGTACCAAGAGTATTCCCGTGGTGAAAGTTCTTTGGAAGAATCACACCATTGAGGAAGCTACTTGGGAATTGGAATCTGAGATGAGACAGAAGTATCCTGAGTTGTTTGATCATTCAGGTAAGTGAAGTCCAAATTCGGGACGAATTTTATTTAAGGGGGAGTGAGTGTCACGACCCTAAACCTAGGCACATTTTGGTCACACGTGGAGCACGTGGGAGTGGGGTGCATTGCATCTCATATTATTATGCATTATATGTTAATTGGTTTTATTATGTGATTATTTGGCTAAGTTGCTAAATTACGTGATTTTAGATGTTATTAAAGTAATTTTTAAAATATAATGTCTAAATGAGGGAAATGGAAATTTATGTGCTAAGGTTATAACATTTGAAATTTTAAATGGAAATATTATAAAAAGTATAAGTAACATTTTATTATGAGACGAAGGGAGTAATAATAATAATAATAATAAAAGAAAAAAAAAAAAAAAAGAAACGGAACAGGCTAAGGCTAAGAAGGAGAATTGTGATATTTTATTTTCTTGGGCCCAATTTGGTGTTTCATCCTGGAGTTGCCAGCAAATGGGTTCTTCACGTGGGTGGCAAGGCTGAGGTAGCTTAGGAAATATTTGTAGTGGTAGAGAAGTTTTCCTTCTCAGCTCCTCTATTTCCACTCTCAGTATTCGTACCGTTCCTAAACCTAGGGTTACCTTCAGAAAATCTTAGAAAATCAACCGTTGATCCGTTTTTATTTCCGACTTCATATTTGTGATCAGGGAGTCGATTAGAACAAGAATAGCCGATTAAATCTTCTTTTTATTTCGGCAAATTTTGGTAAGTTATTATGGTTTCTTTCAATAATTATTCATTTAATATTTAATATTGATATTATGTGATATAAAAGGGTTTTGGTATTGTGGAATCATTTTTACTTGACTTTAAAAAATGGAAAGAAAATGGATGTGGTACAATGACTTGGGTCTTGGCTGAAAGGGTGATATGGTTGGTACTAATTTGTTCCAACTAGTATAGTATGAGATTCCTACTAAGTAGTAGGTTTAATTTAATAATAGAGTATGTTACTAAGGTTACTCTGCTAAGATGGATCTTTGGAATTGTCGTGCTAGCCTCCTGTTGCCATCTTGCCGAGTGCCATCTTGCCGAGTTAAGGGGGGGTCTCTGAACTATATGGTTAAATTAGTTATTATGTTTCAAAAGCCAAGTACCATCTTTCAACTAATAAATACAACAGTTCAATGTTTATTTCATTATTATTGTTTTAATTAAATCCCGTTCAAAATATTTAATTGGCCCAAATTGATATTGGGAAGGACTTTAAATATTGTCTTGAAAAAGGTTGAAAGGTAATTGTGAAACTTGAACCAAAGTTAGTAAAACTTGGTATTTGAACTTAGAACCTTTAGAGAAGGTGTTTAATGTTATATGATGTACGCGTAGGGTTACTTATATGATATTGTATCCTTACGTGATGACCTGTATAGGGTTATTTGTTCTTAGAGTGCATAAAATGTGTTGTGCACTATTTATTTAGTTTGGACAGGAGTGGTCGTATCCTGCTTCTGGTTTACATATTGTGTAATGAATGTGTAGGAATTATGTGCGATACGTTGTGCCATACGAGTTTACATATTCATAGTTACTTGTGCACATAGTGTTAAATACGTGTTGCACTGTTTCCATTGTTTAACATGAGTTGCAGTACCATGTTTTATATATGTTGGTGTCCCATTGGGTGGACTTATTTTCAAGTATCTATAATGTGCTTGACTATGGTATACCAGTTGATCTTCGGGGGTATAGAGAATCCCATCACTTATGAGAAAGTATTTCATAAGGTGGTTGGATGTCTTTATACTTGTACCGTTCACCCCCTTCTGTGGCCACGGATTGAGGGGTTCAGCTTCTGTGGATATGTGCAGTCATGCCACATGATAGCGAGGCAGCTTATATGGATCTCTATAAGGGGTCGTATAAGAGGTGAATGTGCACTAGCAGTTCACCAAATGAGAGGAGTATGACTCCCACTGTAGTACTACATATGACCCAGATGGGGAAAAGGTAAAGGGAAAGGTAACGTAAAGTGTTTACAGTTTTCCCAATGTGATTGAGCAACCTGTGTATGTGTTGCATGTGATATGACTTATTGGTCAGCAGGAAAAGGTAACGTAATGTGTTTACTGTTTTCCAATATTGAGCAACCTATTTATGTGTTGCATATTGTATGGCATATTGCTGCATACATAATAGCTTGCTGAGATTTTATCTCACCCCTTCTCCCTTTATTTTTTTAGATCCCGCTGAGACAGGAGGACCGGACCAGTGAGGCCGGGGGACAGAGTTTGGATTTCTTTTGGTTGTCGGGGTATGTGTTGTATTGGGGAGTTGGGATTGTGGTTGTTAGTCTTTTGGGGAAAGGCTCTGTATATAAAACTTTTACAAACTTGTTTCAGTTGGTTGGTTTTGTAATTAAGCGTGAGTTGGTTTGTTGTATGGTTGGCTTGTATAAGCTTACCAGTTGTATATTTGTATAAACAGGTTGTGTTTGTTTAAATAGGTTTACATATCGCCTCCGTGTAGAGAGGTTATTTTGAAACTGTTTTTAAAACGAGTGGTATACTTTTCAATTAAAAGTAAAGAAAAGTTTTTTTTAGAAGGTGTATTTTGGGACTCTCCATCCTGGGACACGAGTTTATAGGTCTCGGGAGTTGGGAGGAGCCCACAGTTGGTATCAGAGCTTTGGCTAGAGTCAAGGGTAGATGTCTAGTCTAAGGGGGAGTGTGTGATATCTGACGCCGAGTGTTTCCTGTAGGGATCTGTAATGGCCGGGATTGGTGGTGACCAGCAGGGAAATATTGGTGATCGTGGGGCCGGGGAGGTCCTAATGCTGAAATGATGGCAATGTTTCAGACTTTCCTCCAGACTATGGCAGCTCAGGGTAGAGCACAGCAGCAACCTGAGGCAAGGCCGACACAGGGGTTAGAGAAATTTATCAAATTGTCTCCACCAAGCTTCAACGGAGATCCAGATCCACAGATAGCTGAGAGATGGTTGGAGGCCATGACTAAGATCTTTGTTGCAATGGAGAGCACAGATGAAGAGAAAGTCAGATGTGCAGTGTTCAAGCTAGAGGGTCCTGCTGAGCATTGGTGGCAAATCCTTAAGGAAAGCTGGGAGCGGGATCATACGCCCCAGACCTGGGACAACTTCGTCAGTAAATTCAAAGAGCATTACATACCAGTGATCACTAAAGACAAGAAAGAGGTAGAGTTCTTGAAGCTGGAGCAGGGGGCAATGACAGTAGCCCAATATTCTGCAAAATTTACAGAGCTATCGAGGTATTGTCCACATCTGGTACCAGATGAGAGCAGGAGGGTTTACAGGTTTATCAAGGGACTCAGGTTGGAGTTCAGGAAGCAGTTGTTGACTCACGATTTTCCCAACTACCAGGCAGCAGTGAATATGGCATACAGAATTGAGAATGACATCGAGGAACATAGAGGTAAATCTGAGGGTAGTGGAAGCAAGGCAAAGTTCTCAGGCCAGAGTTCAGGTCAGAGCAAGAATCAGCCTAGATCTTCAACTTCTGGAGGGGCTAAGGGAGGAACAGTCACAGTTTCTACTCGACCTGTATCAAGCAAGTTTGGCACGGTTTGTAATTGGTGTAAGAAAGTGGGGCACTCAGAAGACAGTTGTTGGAGTAAGCAGGGAAAGTGTATGAGTTGTGGTGAGATGGGGCACTTCAGAAAGGATTGTCCTAAGTTCAAAAAGGGTCAAGCTACGGGTGGTAGACCACAGGGTGACCAGCCCAAAGGTGGGGTAAAGAGAGATGTTGAGGGAAAACCCAAAGAGAGAGTCTAAGGTAGAGTCTTTGCTTTGGATAGAGGCGCAGTAGATCCCACTGCGGTGATTAGAGGTATTGTCCCTGTCTCAGGGGTCAGGGCTCGTATTCTTATCGACCCTGGATCGTCTCATTCTTATGTGGCATCTCATTTTGCATTTACATTGCATAAGTTGCCTAGGTTATTACCTTATGTGCTAGAGGTTTCTACTCCTGTGGGAGAGCACCTCGAATCCTCTATGATCTATCATGGCTGTGAGGTCATTATATGTGGGCATGTGTTGCCAGTGGATCTGGTAGAGTTGCCAATCCATGATTTTGATGTTATTTTAGGCATGGACTGGTTGAGTGCTTGTCATGCCTTGGTGGACTGTCGCAGAAAGCGAGTCACCTTTTCTATGCCTGATGTGCCTGTATTTGTCTTTGATGCTGATAAATCTTTATTTGGCATTCATGTTATATCTGCTATAAAGGCTAGAAAGTTGTTGTCTAAAGGGTGTGAGGGTTACCTGGCCTATGTGGTAGACTCTGGTAAGAAGTCTCCTGATTTATCTTGTGTTCCAGTTGTGAATGAGTTCAGTGACGTATTCTCAACTGAGTATTCTATGCCTCCTGATAGAGAGGTGGAATTTTGTATTGACTTACTGCCGGGTACTTCACCAATTTCTAAGGCACCTTACAGAATGGCTCCAAATTTGAGTTGAAAGAGTTGAAAATTCAGTTGCAGGAGTTGTTAGATAGAGGTTTTATTCGTCCCAGTGTGTCACCCTGGGGAGCACCAGTGTTGTTTGTTAGGAAGAAGGATGGCACTTTATGGTTGTGTATTGATTACAGACTACTGAATCAAGCTACAATTAAGAACAAATATCCTCTTCCTCACATTGATGATTTGTTTGATCAACTTCAAGGTTCCGTTATATATTCTAAGTTGGATTTACGTAGCGGATACCATCAGTTGAAGATCAAGCCAGATGATGTTTCTAAAACGACTTTTCGTAACAAGGTATGGCCATTATGAATTTCTTGTTATGCCATTTGGGTTGACCAATGCACCGGCAGTCTTTATGGATATGATGAACAGGATCTTCAAGCCGTATCTTGACAGTTTTGTGGTTGTTTTTATTGATGATATCCTGGTATACTCAAAATCCAGAGAAGATCACGAGAGGCACTTGAGGATTGTCTTATCCGTGCTTCGTGAGAAACAAGCTTGTTTGCAAAGTTCAAGAAATGTGAGTTTTGGCTAGAAATGCATTTCTTTCTTGGGTCACGTGGTATCCAGTTCTGGTATTGCAGTGGATCCTTCCAAGATTGATGCCGTAGTCAACTGGAAACAGCCTTCTACAGTGACAGAGGTTCGTAGTTTCCTTGGTTTAGTGGGGTACTATCGAAGATTTATTGAGGAATTTTCGAGGATTGCAACTCCATTGACCAGATTGACTTGAAAGGATGTACCATTTATATGGGATGCAAAGTGTGAAGCTGGTTTTACTGAACTGAAGAAGAGATTGACTTCAGCTCCTATTCTTACACTTCCAGAGGGTTGTGAGAACTTTGTTATCTTCAGTGATGCTTCTAAAGAGGGATTGGGTTGTGTTCTTATGCAGAATGGGAAGGTAATTGCATATGCTTCGAGGAAGTTATCACCAGCGGAGCAGTCTATAATGTGCTTGACTATGGTATACCAGTTGATCTTCGGGGGTATAGAGAATCCCATCACTTATGAGAAAGTATTTCATAAGGTGGTTGGATGTCTTTATACTTGTACCGTTCACCCCCTTCTGTGGCCACGGATTGAGGGGTTCAGCTTCTGTGGATATGTGCAGTCATGCCACATGATAGCGAGGCAGCTTATATGGATCTCTATAAGGGGTCTTATAAGAGGTGAATGTGCACTAGCAGTTCACCAAATGAGAGGAGTATGACTCCCACTGTAGTACTACATATGACCCAGATGGGGAAAAGGTAAAGGGAAAGGTAACGTAAAGTGTTTACAGTTTTCCCAATGTGATTGAGCAACCTGTGTATGTGTTGCATGTGATATGACTTATTGGTCAGCAGGAAAAGGTAACGTAATGTGTTTACTGTTTTCCAATATTGAGCAACCTATTTATGTGTTGCATATTGTATGGCATATTGCTGCATACATAATAGCTTGCTGAGATTTTATCTCACCCCTTCTCCCTTTATTTTTTTAGATCCCGCTGAGACAGGAGGACCGGACCAGTGAGGTAGGGGACAGAGTTTGGATTTCTTTTGGTTGTCGGGGTATGTGTTGTATTGGGGAGTTGGGATTGTGGTTGTTAGTCTTTTGGGGAAAGGCTCTGTATATAAAACTTTTACAAACTTGTTTCAGTTGGTTGGTTTTGTAATTAAGCGTGAGTTGGTTTGTTGTATGGTTGGCTTGTATAAGCTTACCAGTTGTATATTTGTATAAACAGGTTGTGTTTGTTTAAATAGGTTTACATATCGCCTCCGTGTAGAGAGGTTATTTTGAAACTGTTTTTAAAACGGGTGGTATACTTTTCAATTAAAAGTAAAGAAAAGTTTTTTTTAGAAGGTGTATTTTGGGACTCTCCATCCTGGGACACGAGTTTATAGGTCTCGGGAGTTGGGAGGAGCCCACACCTTACCTCAAAAATTAAATTATACAATTAAACTTAAAAAATATCTAAATTTCTAAACTATAAAATACAAAGATACTAAAAAAATATTACCTAACAATTAAAAAATTCTAAAGTTCTAAATTATAAAATACAAAGGTACGAAAAAATTATCTAATTATTTCTAAACTATAAAATACAAAGATACTAAAAAAAATATGAACCACCGGTATGAACCCCCGGTCCAAACCGCCGGTTTCGAAGCCTAAATCGCATATGAACCGCAAACCGCCGGTTCACAGTTCACCCGGTTCAACGGTTCATCCGGTTCACGATTTTCAACGGTTCAAAATGGCCTGTTCATCCGGTTCAAACATGAACCGTGGGCATGTCTAAGCTCGCCTATCAGGATACAGCTTCGAATACATAAGAGTTGGGAGTAAGATAGCTCTCTGATAAAGTGGTTATCACTTGCCCAGAGAAGCTAACACTCAAGCATATGGAGTAAGGCCTTCAGTGATATAGAAGGAGCAATGGGTCGCGAGCTGTACAAGAGTCACAAAGGAACAAGCAAGGAAATTAAGTTCACCAATAATCTCGGCATGAACAAGCTCCGTTTCGAAAGTGGTGAAATCGGTTATTATCACGGATGATTATATCCTGATTCACGAAGCCCGAAACAAGTTTCATATAGTTGTGGCAGTCCCCACAGATCCGGAGATTCTTAAAGATTCTAATTGATTTATGGGAGATGTTATTGATGAGGGAAAAACCTAGAGCCAACCTCTCACTGTGATACGCCAGATTTTCCCTCTTTTCTTTGTCAGGGACATTGTGAAGCACATATGCAGTATTTGGAACATATCCCACAAGAGAGAGTTTCTCACCCAACTCCTCTAACTTGTGATAGATATCCACGGTCCTTGGATGTGACACGTCTTGAGACAAGAAAACATGGGTTTGAGCATCAACCTCGACCCAACTACACCCAGGTTCCTTCTTGATCCCTCGCCTCGACATTAAAGTCCTAACTCGTGCAACATCACCCCACATCCCTTTGGCTGCAAAAATGTTGGATAACAATATATAATTGGAGTCAGCTTCTGGTTCAATCTCAAAAAGTTTCTCAGCGGCTCTTTCCCCCAATACCACATTTCCATGAGCCTTACATGCCCCAAGAACAGTTTGCCAGATCAAGCCATTTGGAGTTAGCTTCATTTCCTTAATGAACCTTTCAACCTCATCAAATTTACCCGCCCGACCAAGAATATCAACCATGCAAGCATAGTGCTCAATAGAAGGAGAGATTCCATAAACTTCACCCATCAAGTGAAAATGATACCTTCCTAAGTCTACCAAACCCATATGGCTGCATGCTGAAAGAATTCCAATGAATGTAACACCATCAGGCAAAACGCCTTCATCTAACATATTATCAAAAGCCAAAAGAGCTTTTTCTCCTTTTCCATGTTGTGCATACTGAAAAATAATTATGTTCCATAAAACCGTATCGCGAGAGTCTAAACCCTTGAAAATAATTTCTGCATCATCAATGGACCCACATTTTCCATACATGTCAACAAGTGCGCTAGAAACAAATGTATCAGCAAAATGCCCATCCTTGATTGCCAGGGAATGCAACTGCCTACCATTTTCGAGGCTTCCGATTCCAGAGCATGCCCTCAAACAGCTTGCAAGAGTGAACTCATTAGGCTTAATACCATCTCGTCGCATCAGACTCAAATAATGCACAGCTTTCTCCCCTTGATCAGCTTGTGCATAACCTCCAATAATTACAGTCCAAGCAAAAAGGTCTCTTTTGTTCAAGTTGTTGAATATCACTTCCACATCTTCCAAGCACCCACACTTTGCGTACATGGCAATGAGGGCTGTTCCTACATAACAATCCTCATCGAGACGGTTTTTGATGATCAGAGAATGTACTTGCTTCCCAAAGTCTAGATTCGAGAAACTGGAGCATGACCTCAATATGCTGATAAAGGAATACATATTTGGTTTGAAACCTTGCACCAACATCTCATTAAATATTCTCGGCCCTTGAACACAACTTTCACCATCATGGAATCCTGATAAAATTGCATTCCATGAAACTACATCCCGGTTGCTTAAAGAATCAAAGATTTGGATACCGTCACAAACAGATCCAATTGTCATGTACATTGTGATCAATGCATTGCAAACAACATTTTCAGCTGCATAGCCATACTTATATACACAAGCATGTATACTTCCACAATAAAGAGGGTCACACAGATCTTTGGCGGCATTAACAGAGCTAGCAAGGGTAAACTGATTAGGTCTCAAACCCAAATGCAACATCGAACAAAAAAGTTCTGCTGCTTTTTGTTTCCTTCCCTGCTGATCAAGGCAACTGATCATGGCACTCCAAGTCACAATGTCAGGATCCTCAATCCTCAAAAACACTTTCAGAGCATCATCTGCCAGCCCACACTTGGAGTACATATCCACTAGACTGCAATTCACAAATTCATCAGTTTCACACCCAATCTTGATCGCCATACCATGAACAACCAAGCCAGATATTAAATTCTCAGCACTCGCACATCCCTTAAGGACAGTGGTCAGTGTAAACGTATTAAACTTCATTTCAGTTTCTTCCATTCGGCAGAACAGTCTTAATACCCCTTCCCCATCACCCACCTGGCCATATCCATTGAGCAAGGCATTCCATGACACAGCATTTTGCTTAGGCATACAGAGAAGCACTTTTTCTGCATATTCAACCTCACCACATTTAGCATAAAGGTCAACAAGAGAAGACCCAACATAAACATCCGAAAACATCCCACCTTTAACTATTGCTCCATGTAACTGTTTTCCAAACTCTACAATCTTGCACATAGAACAAGCTTTCAAAGCAGTGGCCATCGTAAACTCATTCGGCTTAATGCCTTCTCTGTACATATCACAAACCAAACTAACACCCTCCTTACTACACCCTCCAGCTAAAAAACCTGAAATAAGCACTGTCCAGGCCACGACGTCTCTGTCAGGCATTTCATCAAACACCCGGCGTGCCAAATCCAAGCACCCACACTTTGCATAACAATTAATCAAAGAAATCCACAAATGAGAATCTAGTTCAATCCCACTCTTTATGACCTGCCCATGAATAGCCTGACCCTCATTCATAGACCTATTGAGCGTACACTGACGCAACAACTCTGAGTACCATCTAAGCGTCTCTTTACTGTCGAAGCTTCTAATCAAACCCGTTCGTGAATCATTCTCCACTGCACTTCTTAATGACATTAAACTGGCCTTACTAGGACTACCCAATCTTCTGGGTGTTTTCTTAATCCCATCATTAGTCCGAAATTGCAGCTTTCTTGGATCACATAATGCCAAATTACTTGATGGGTAACTGAAAAGAACTTGTTCGAAAGCAGCAGGAGATGATGAATACAACCTGAGAGAAGGGGAGAATCGGCGGGAAGCGGGTCGAGGGTAGATTGAAATGGATGTTGGGTAGAAAGGAGAGAAGAGCCCTTGAAGAACAGGTTGTCGATGGCGCATATCTGTAGAAGAAAATCGGCGGTCCATTGCCCCCGGGGCATAGCCAATCGGTAAAGGTAGGAGCATCTCGCTGGGCTTGCAAAAGTAGTGAGTTCGAATCCTGGGAGCAGCTAGAGAGCTAATTTATGTAAGACTGAAGTAAGCCCATGGAGGAGGGTCCCGGCCAGAGTATAAGAGGTGTTGCCCGACTAATTTGGGCATATCTCGCAGTTTACCTCTGCCAACATTGAGGGGCCAGTGACTGGTGGTTTAGGACTGTCCGGCGAAGCTGAAAACCTGTAATGTAAAAAAAAAATAAAAAAAATCGACGATCCATTAATTTGAAACCAAAAACATGTGGCGGCCTGCGCATTTCAAATCCAGCATTATCAATTTGTATGAAGGTGCTAAAATATCCCGTTTTTCGGTTAGACCGATTTTTCGATTTATCTGGTTAACCATTTTTAATTTTTTTTACCTTTTTTTTTCAAATTAGGTTTTTAAAAGAAATTTTTAACAGAAATAAAAACAATTACGAAAAAAAGTTAATTTCTAACAGTTTTTTGAAAAAACAGTTAACTTTTAACAATTTTTTGAAAAAGCAGTTACCTTTTTAACATTTGAATTCAAATTGTTTCCGGTTTTGCCGATTTAACCGTCGTTTTAACCGGCTGTTAAACCGGCAGTTGATCGGTTTTCCTAATCTCCAACCGTAACCGAACCGCCAAAATCCCGATTTCGATTAAACGGTTCCGGCTCAATCGCGTTGACCGATTTTTCACTGTTTTGACCGGTTGAAAATTGCCGGTTAGCCGCTCCGGTTTGGTTTTTGGCCACCTCTAACATTTTACTTGCTTTGTCTATTTTTTTTATTTTTTTTTAAATTTATAGTATTATTACAATTATCTCATATTGATATTGATAGGGAATTAGTAGACATGGGCAAACCGAAACCGGAACCGGGCGGAACCGGAGAACCGAACCGGAACCGGAACCGGCAGAACCGGAACCGACGAGAACCGGAACCGGCTAGAACCGGAACCGGCCGGTTCCCGGTTCAATCTCGGTTCCTACTTTTTGAAAATCGTGGAACCGCCGGTTTTGGAACCGGAACCGGAGAACCGGAACCGGGGAACCGGCGGTTCGGAACCGGGGAACCGGCGGTTTTTGCAGAAAATTCAAAAAAATTCAAAAATTTGCCCCTTTTTTTTCACCTTTTCAGTCAAATTTGCCCGTTTTTTTTTTGACTTTTTAGACAATTTTCAGTAATTAAAAATAAATAAAAAAATAAAACAATCCTTACCTTTCACCTATAAATACAAATTCACCTCCACCATTTTATTTTCACAAAACTCTCTTAACTCTCTCTTAATCTTTACTCTCTCTTAACTCTCTCTTAAGTTCTTAACTCTCAAGTCTCAAGATCAAAGCCTCAAATCACTCACCAACATTCATATTCCATAATCCATAATTCCATCCTCATTTTCCATATTTTCATCCATTTTCATAGTCATCATCACTCATCACTCATCATACACACCAAATCACCAATACACCATCATGTCTTCTTTCTTTAGAAACTTAAGGGTACCGTCCCTTTTTCTTTTATAAAATATGTTAAAATAATTTGTTTATTATTCATCTTCATCCAAATTTGTTAGAATCTTAACAGTTTTGATGGCTTAAAAGAGAAGAAAAGGAAAAGGAAGTGACCAAAGTGCACTGACCAAACTTTGGGGTTCTTGGAATTTGGCGTAGGCGATCGCCCGTATCTACATTGGGCGGTCGCCCATGTGTGCGAGAGAGTTAAACATTGCTTGAATTTGGATACGGGCGGTCGCCCACCTAGACAGTTTTCAAAAAAAAAAAAAGGCCAAAAAGGAACCGGAAACCGTGAACCGAACCTGGACCGGCAGATCAAGGAACCTAACCTGAACCGAATTTAGGCGGTTCCGTCCCGGTTCCTCCCTACCCCGAAACCGAAACCGGCGATTCGGAACCGGAACCGGGAACCGGATGCCCATGTCTAGGAATTAGTATCAATTATAGTGTGATTTTAAAGATATAATTAAGCTACATGTACAATAATGGGATGTATATTTTGAGAGATAGTATATACTAATATTTTTTCAATTAGATTATATTTGGGACAAATCTAAAAAACAGTACAAAATTATATTATGTGAAAATTATTCATATAAACGAGAGAAAAAATAGATTTTATAATTTTAAAACCGTTTGTTCATAGAGAGAGTAATCGAAAAGTTCTAAAAAAATATCATAATGTTCGAGAAGTTCCTTCACCATGTTGTATTATAGATGCAGTATTATATTCACATACTCCGTATGAGTGAATATAATAATATTTTATGCAGTATTATATATTACTACATAAGAATTTCAGATATTTCGATTTAATGAAGAACTCAAGGAAAAGTGATTTATTTCAAAAGGAACTTTCAGGTCAAATTCCCTTGTTCATAAGTTAAATCGATCAATTTTATTATCCGATTGCTAAAAGTAATAACTTGAGGAAAAGGAAATACTACCTCCGTCCCATAGAACATTACACGTTTACTATTGAGAACGGAAAATAAGAAATAATGTTATTAAAGTATGTGTTGTGAGTGGGAGGAGAGAGAATGAGTGGAGAGAATAGTAAATTTGAAAAGTGTTGTGAGTGGGAGGAGAGAGAATGAGTGGAGAGAATAGTATTTTTTTTTCCTTTTTAGGAAAGTGGGACTTTAAAGAGGGACGCCCAAAATAGCAAAAGGGGTAATGTTCTATGGGACGGAGGGAGTATGTCAATTCGTCAGTTAAAATTGTCAAAATTGTCAGCTTATTTAAAATTGGATATTACTCCATCCATCATTCGAATTCACATAAATATATATTTATATATTGAAATTAAATTAAAATTTTTAGCTTTAACCATCCTTCTTTTTTTTGGTAATATTCACGACCTAAGTATCCCATCAAAGTTGATTTAATAATTTGATTTATTTTAAGGATATATACAACACTTTATGCGTCACTATTGATGTCTTTGCGAGTTTAAAAATGTTATTTTTTATATTGGATTTAAATCTCGCATAAGGGCAGACCCATCTCAATAAGTATAGAGGCCCTGTGCGAAATGAGAATATGGGGCCTCGTTTGGAGAACACCCCCTCGACTTCAGGCCCTAAATTGTAATTTGCCCTTTAAAAAATTAACACAATAATCTGTTATATATATATATATATTTATATATATATATATATATATATATATATATATATATATATATATATATATATATATATATATATATATATATATATATAAATATAAATATAAATATATATATATATATATATATACTAGTGAGGATAAAATGAAAAAAAAATTGACACTATTCATACAACTATTCATCTCACTTCCCTCATTTATACTATACTAGTACATGTCCGTGTCCAAGAATACGTGTTTTTTTTTTTAATTATTAGTTTTTTTAATTTAAAAAAAAATTATTTTTTATTTTTTTAAGGGCAAAATGAAAAATTCACCGCTTGATACTATTCATTGTACTGTAGATAGTGGAGGTGTAATTTATACTATAGATAATGAGCATAGATAAATATGAGGCCTTTCAAAATTTGAGATCATGTGCAAAGAAACCTAATGTTTTATGTCTGAGCCGGCCTGCATATAGGGCTCTAGAAGAAGTGGGCCATTCATTTAAATTACAATTTCTTTTTGTCCTGAACATTTAATTAACAAATAAAAAATGAATAAAAGAAATAAAAACCTTTAATAGCGTGGCAGAATGTACGTAAGTGCCAAGCTGTCGTCGGCCGCTAACCATGGTCAAATGTTGACCAAGGACAGTGATTTAAATCCGTTAACCGGAAAAGTCGTTATCTCCCACGCCATGTGAGGCTGAACGAATACCGTCGGTGGAGGTTAACTGCAGGTTATTATTATTTTTACTTTTTTTTGCCGTTAGATATAGAGAGAGAAAGTATCGCTTCCTATATAAGCCACCGATGCGCAAATCTTCTCTCTCTATAACACGCATACGTTTAGAGAGAGAAAGTAGAAGAAAAGAGGAGAGAGAAAGAGAAAAAGGAGAGGCTCTCGGCTTTCAGACACAGAAAGTGCCGACGGCCATGGCTGATTCTAATGATTCCGTCTCCGTTGATATGGAAACTATCTATCTCGGCGGCAAGGTTTGCTCTATTTCTATTGCTGTGACTTTTATTGTTCATATTTTAACCGCATTTTCAATATTGTGCCCTAATTTGTTGTTGTATTCACGTTGCTTGTTGATTCAACTATTGTGTGGTAGATTTGTTTCGTTTCAGAGTTGATTTTTGATTCGCATTTGAATAACTTAGTCATGTGTTGACATTTATGAGTGTTGCTTGAGGTTTGGGGAAGAATTAGTGGTTGCTTGCCGATTGAATTATGGAGGCGTTGAAATACTCGAGGTTTAGGATGTTTATCTTGTTGAATTTCGTGCGGTGATTAGTAATTTTGGAAATTCTTGTTGCATAGGTGATAGTTTGAGAGTTTTTTGATGGATGATTAGTCGTTTCTGAAATTTCAGATCTGCTGACAGCTTGCCTATTGGATTTTTTAGAATTAATTAATCTTAAGGATGTAATGAACGGCGAAGTAATCAGCTACTTGTTTGTTAGGATAAATGTTGCCATGGCCGGTTCCAGATTCTTCGCTTCCTTAGAAGGTCCAAGTCTCAAATATTCTTTGATTTATCTCCTATAGTTGGTAGTTAGCGACTATCTGACTCAAGAAAGCTGATGAAGAGAAAATAAATCCTGAATGTTGTTAGTTTGATTCGGAAAGTTATCAAGACTGGACTGTTTTGGTATCTTTAGGTTTAGCCAGAAATTTGTTCTCTCAGTTTTTTCTATATGTAATCAAGAAAATTACCAAATTCAAGCTTTACTGCTGCATTATATATGTTTGTGTATTTTTTTTATTGAATTACTGTCTTGTTGCTTTATATATTCTTGTTTAACTTAAGTCCATAATTCTTATTGGTAAAATATCTCAATCGTCAAGAGGTTCCTGTGATACGTGTCATTTTCATTGTTCTTTTCCATTCCTCTTACTTTCTATTCCTTTTTCTTTTGTCACTGGTTAGAAGTTGCATTCATATTTTTTTTTTATCAGTTTATCTGTCACTGTCATGTTAAGTATTACTAAATTCCATCTTCTACTCCAACCTTCCATTACTTATTTAAAAGTCCGATGATCGTGAGGTTGAGTCTTTCTTTCCTTTACATATATTATTTTGAAATATATGGACCGATGAAGCTAGATTTATCTGCATTTAGGGTGATGTTTGTCCGAATGTCCTTACTTGAGGTTTTATTTGTTTTTTTCTTTATAATTTGCTCATCAATGACTTCTTGTAGTTAACCTAATGTCCTTTGTAACTTTGTTTCATCGATTGTATTTATGCAGAAGTTTACTTCTTTGATATCATTTCTTTTGTAATAACATGGAGATATTATTGAAATATCTATATGCAATCTTCGCGCAGGAACATATAATACGAACCGGCCGTGGTTCTGTGTCTGTTATTGTTTACGGAGACCAGGATAAACCACCATTGGTTACTTATCCTGATATAGCTCTAAACCGTAAGTAATATATAGTTTTTGTTGATTTTATTTGATTCTTGTTTGTTAGTATTTATTTGTCAGTTAGTCATTTTATCTTTTCGTTATGTTCTATTTGCTTTAGCTTTAAGGTTTTTCTCTAATAATGTAGCTCTGACCAGATATGTCGTGCTTCCAAGGATTATTCTTTTGTCCTGAAGCAGCTTCGTTGCTGCTCCACAATTTTTGCATTTATCACATCAGCCCACCTGGACACGAGGTCAGTGAATCGGCTAACTTGTATTGGCCTCCATAACTCAGTTGTTTCTATGTCTTATTTTTGTTTTTCTACTCAGTTGCCATCGTTTCTACTTTATATTATTCACGTAAAATCTCCTTCTGGGACTTGCATAAGAGTTCTTGCAGTTAGGAGCTGCAGCAATTAATTCGGATGACCCTGTGCCTTCTGTTGACGATCTAACAGATCAAATTCTCGAGATTCTCAACTATTTTAGGTACTTAAAATACTACAATTATGCATAGCAATTATTATTGTTACTGCAGCATTTCTTACTTCATGTTAAAATATCTTCTAATTTTGAGACTTTAATCACAACACTAAGCTTGTGTGTATCTAGCATGAAATAATATCAAAAAGGATTTTTTTTCCCTTTTCAATGTTGTTAATTTCTGATTGTATTTGTGCTATTTCCTTCGACATTTTCAGGCTCGGTGCAGTAATGTGCATGGGGGCAATGGCGGGTGCTTACATTCTTACCTTGTTTGCTGTATGTTTTTTCAACACTCATGTCACAACTTACTTTACAGTTCAAACAATTTGAGATTCAGTTGATGGATTATGGTTTCATTATTGCAGATTAAATATAGAGAAAGAGTAAGTGGTTTGATACTCATTTCTCCTCTATGCAAAGCACCTTCTTGGACGGAATGGTTGTGCAACAAGGTTCTTTTTCTCCCTTGCCACTCCCCATATGCAGAATTTTGGATACTGCCACATTTATACTTGAGCTGTAATTTATGTGCAGTTGATGGCAAATTTGCTGTACTTTTATGGCATGTGTGGGTTGCTGAAGGAGTGTTTGCTTTACAGATACTTCAGTAAGGTAATTTTTTCCGTTTCTCATGCATAGAAATTTCCTCTAGGATATTATTGTGGATTGTTTTGAGTGATGAAATCTCTTTGAATTGAATCAGGAAGTCCGAGGTAATCCAGAAGTCCCAGAATCAGATATAGTGCAAGCATGCAGAAGAGTTAGTGATTTGACATTCAATACTCTCTCCTTTTAGTTGTAACTGGGAATGCCTTCATAGGCTGTTATCACGTGTGCATAATGCTTACCGTAAATTTGTTTTTGGCAGTTACTTGATGAGAGGCAGGGCGTAAACGTTTTGCGGTATCTTCAAGCAATTGATAGGTATATAAGTGTGAGATGTTACTTATTTGTATCACTCATTAATATTCCGCTAGAATATTGACTTGAATGTTATGATGAGCAGAAGACCTGACATTACTGAAGGATTAAAGAGGCTACAATGTCGAACACTCATATTTGTAGGGGATAACTCGCCTTTCCACTCGGAAGCCCTGCACATGACTGCAAAGCTGGATAGAAGATTCAGCGCTTTGGTTGAGGTATTTAACCATCATATGTAATGATTCTCTGTTTCAGCCTAGAAACCTGCACCTATTGAAACACAGCATGCACTAGTAATTTTATGCAGCACAATCATCAATGAACTACTCCCTCCGTCCTAAAATGAATATTCATTTAAAAAAAAAGAATTACTGTTGATCAAGAGTAAATTTGGACATTATTCAGACATTCATTCCGGGACACAGGGAGTAGTATTTTTATACGGTACAATCATCAATGCACTGGATAAACAAATGCACACGCCAGTTATCTGCTGATGCAAGAATTGGTTTACACAGGTACATGTTTGTGGATCAATGGTTACAGAGGAACAGCCACACGCCATGTTAATTCCAATGGAGTTTTCCTTATGGGTTACGGGCTGTACAGACCATCACAGTTGAACGACAGCCCGAGGAGTCCACTCAGCCCGTCTTGCATTTCTCCGGAGTTGCTCTCTCCAGAAAGTATGGGGTTGAAGCTAAAGCCGATTAAGACACGGGTACACAGATGATGATTACTGAAATCATATCCTTATAAATTCCTTGTCCAAAAGGTGTGTATTTTAAAATTTTCTTTTTGTTGGTATATTTTTGAGATGAAAGGGTGGGTAGATATGGTTGTAGATAGGGTGAGGTGTGGAAATTCTTTAATGGACATAGGTGGAGGGAGAAATTTGGATTAATTCATTTGTAGTCAGTCATATACAGAAGAAGAAGAATAATCTGTATCTGTAAATTATGAAAAGATATACATTTATTTTACAACGAATAATAGATTCAGAGTGCCTCTTGACAATTGTCATGGAAAGGCTCTAGCAAATGGCTCCCTTTCCCAAACCCCGCTTGGCGCAAAGCGCTTGGCGCACCTGGGTTAGATTTAGTGTCGATGTTTAAAGTTGAGAAGGTTGTTGTTGTGGGTGTGGCCAAGGCCAGCACATGAGAGCAACAAGTGATATTTTGTAAAGATATGTATTAAGTAATGATTTGCATGATTGGTCCTCATAATCATAATTATGGGGGATTATGAGGACCAATAAGTGTTGGACTTTTGTATGGCTTTTCAAGAACTTAACTGAAAACTTTAACAGAAAAAGTAACGGAGAAAGTAACGGAGATTGAAAACAAATGAAAACAAGTCGAGTCTTGTATTAAATACAATCTCCGTAAGAAGTTATTGTCCCGCACAGGTGCTTACGGTTTCAATGACAATCTTCTAGTAAGATGAAACGACTTTTAAGTAAATGATAGGAGCACTCCAAATCAAATACTCTAACGAACAACACTAAGTTTGAAACTTTGGACTTGAAGGATTTAATGCAACAATATGCCAATGATTTGGATATGTTAATCTATCTCACTAGAGGGTAGGAAGGCTTAATTTACTGTTTTTAATGAATTGAAATTCGGAGGGGAAAGTATATAAAGAGTGTTAAAAGGTTTTGTACCTTTTCCCTTGAAAAGGTGCAATTTTTCGAACAGCAGTGAAGGGCACGAGTCGTGCCCACGACTCGTTCCCAAGCATTTCACTCGTTCTGATCAGATTTGAGCAAATGGTCATCAGAAGCCCATTCGTGCTCACGACTCGTGCTCAGAGTCCCCACTCGTTCTGATCAGTTTTGAGCCAAAGTCCATTGAGGTCCATTCGTGCTCACGACTCGTGCTCAGAGTCCCCACTCGTTCTGATCAGTTTTGAGCCAAATCTTATCACCCAAAAACACTGTTCAAATCCAATTAAATCCAAATGATTTAATTTACCTTTTTAACCAACTCTTGTTAAGTTACAAACGACCTTTGTCATTAATTCTCATTCACCCTAAATGGTTTTGAGACATTCAATGAGTTTAGTAATCTACAACAAATGTAGAATATATTTTGTAACTAGTTTCGTTAACAAATAACGAACTTTCGTTAGAAAACTAGATCAACGTTAAGTTAAGCTTAACTTTCGTTACCCATTTCTAACAATCCCCCACATGAATGACAATTAATGCATGAATGCAATTTCGTCCAAAGTTCCGGCGAACTATTATTACATCGGGATAGATAGCTTGTGGCCTTGAATCCTCCCTAGTGAAATATTATCGGATATACTAGTCATTTGGTAGCGAGTCGCTTTGAACCAAATGATCGTTTCGGATGTATACCAAGACAATAATACTCACATAATAACAGCTCTAACAATTGTTGTTCTCACGTTTTGTCCATTTCGGCCCTGGACCGTATCTCATTCATAAGCGGTCATTTAGAGGTGGCCTAATTACCTCTCGCTTATATGGGTGATTCTCACTATAAGGAGTATCATGCACTACTCCACCCGTAGGTATAGAAATCATTAAAAGTTTTCTCAACTTATCCTTACCACTGCTGCATGTGCTTGTACTTGGATGTTCTGGGAATGAGTATTCAATATCTCCAGGTTAATAAACCGAGTTGTTGTTTCCAAGTAACTCTACTAGAACTTATAACTTGGTTGTCTCATTGAACCAAGGGTATGGGATCTCCATTTCTCAAGGTTGAGTGTCCGCTATAAGTCCTTTTGTTGTGGGTTTTAAACCCATTCCCCTTAACAGATTATACAGTTGATCTCGATTTATATCTTTGGTAAACGGATCCGCTAAGTTATCACATGACTTTACATAATCAATAGTGATAACGCCATTCTTGATCAATTGTTTAATGGTATTGTGTCTACGACGAATATGTCTAGACTTACCATGATGTTCTACACCTTTTCCTATTTCTCATTGTCGTCACAATGCCTTAGGTCATGTAGACACAAACTTATTCCACAAAGGAATATCTTTCAAGACCATTCAGATTCTTTATTGATCGAGTTTGTTCAGTTGTCTTTGAAAGTTTGAAACCGTTGCTCCATTTATTGTGATCTGTAATCATAAGAATATCTTTAAGTATTCCAAGTACTTTGACCATCCTTAGTGATTTATTACAATGATCTCTGTACCCGATCCGACTTCCCAGTATTCAGTATCTCTAAGTGGTTTGACCTCCTTAGAGTCTACCTTTCAGGAATCTATCTTACGTAGAGATTACTTCTCAAGATTCTACTTGAACTTTCGAAGTACTTTTTCAAGATAATGGGATTGAGATAGGATTATTCCTTCTGATGTTCTAGAAATCTTTATTTCTAATATGACATCGGCTAATCCCATATCTTTCTTGTCAAAGTTCTTCTTTATCATGTCTTTGGTATTCATGATCAATCACGACTACCATTGTTATCCACGTAAGGACATACTATTAACAAATGATTCAGATGTTCCTTTAATGTATGTAGACACATTTGTCACATTCATTAATCTTGAATCCATTTGATAACATAGTTCTATCGAACTTCTCATGCCACTGTTAAGTTGCTTGTTTTAGTTCATATGAATACACAAGTAGATCCAACACGGTTGTGCGACATAAAACGCTCTGTTGTGTCAATGGGATAATCTTGCATGAATCATAATGTCCTTTTGACAACTAGCCTGGCTTTATACTTATCAACAGATCCATAGGCTTTATACTTTCTTTTAAGAATCCATTTGCAACCTAATGGTTTGCAACTTGGAGGGAGATCTACCACTTCCCAAGTATTATTAAACATTATGGATTTTGTCTCACTGTTAATAGCCTCTTTCCAGAACGAACTATCCGGACCAGATAACGCTTCCTTAACAGTTGCTGATTCGTTTTCCAACATAAATGATAGAAAATCAGGACCAAAAGACTTTTCCACTCTTGCTCTTTTACTACGTCTAAGTCCATCTTTAACTTGAGATGGACCGTTTGTAGATTCATATGTTCTCTTTTGAGAATTTACCTTATTTCCTGTCCTTAGCAGGAAAGATATTTTTCAAAGAATACTGCATTCCTTGATTCTATTGTCTGTAGAGACTACCTTTCAAGATCCTTTTATCAAGAAAAGTACTTTTCACTCTTTAGACTAGACCTCTTGAAAATTCTTCTTATTGTTTTTAAGAGTCTAACATTTAAAGGTTTCATCCTTGGCACTTCTAGTTTTGCAACCCAACGGTTCGCATAGGAAGATCAACCATCTTCCAAAATAGAATAGGATGCACTATTAACTGTTACCAAATAGAACCAAAAGAACTAGTAACTTTTGTCCTCCAACTACATCTTGGTTCTTCTTCTTATTAAGAAGACCACCACAGTTTCTATAAATTTCCTATCATTTCAAGAAAGTATATTCTCAAAGAATATAAAGTGTCTTGCTTAAGTATTTCTACTTTAGCCAAATACCCCCACATTTGAGGTATTTATAAAACGGCTTATGAATATTTCATAATTCGTCATCATTGAATATTTCCTTTCTAAGGATCCATTTGTAACCCAATGGTTAGCATTATGGAGGAAGACCAAATAACTTCCAAATATATGATGATCCATTCTTTTAACTGTTAACAGTTTCTGTTAATACTAGAAGTTCATATCAATATAACTTATGTATTTAGCTTGTACCCCCACACTTGAGGTGTACCTCCACATATCAAATATTTTATGAATATCCTAATTCATATTTAATATTTTCCTTTTATGTGAAGTCATTTAATTGTAATAACCATGTTGTCTCCTGACAACATAGTCATAACTATGTTCAAGTGAGGTCTCTTCAACCTTGGTCTCTTCAATCATTTGATTTCGAAGAATACCGTATTGCCAATGGAAACGTAATCCATGATTTTGGATCCTATCTTAACCTCTTTAGGTTTAGATATTTCTACCTTTGCTAGGTATACCCACATAAGACGGAACTTATCAATAAGGAGTTCACCATCTCCTTAAAAGTTCTATCTTTCCTTTTTCTGTGATTCAATTGATTTGAGTGTGTAAGAAGCATTCGTTTGATAAATAAGTGTCAGCGTCCCAATAATTATTTTTCAAACGGTACTACATACTAACCACCTCTATCACTACGAAATTCTTAATTGTTAATTAAGATGAATCACAAACCTTATTGTTTACTTAAAACTTTAAGGTTTTACTTTTACTTTTCCAAAAGATGAACTTTGCATTATCAAATGCAATCATTAATAGAAGTAATGAACTATCTATTTACTATCTCTAGTTTGAACTGATTTCTACAAAAGAAATCACAATTGATTTGCGAATCAAACTTCATCTTAGGTAGTAATTTTAAATTAACTTGTCGACTTAGTGAATTTAAATTTACACAACCTAATTGAACACGCCATAACAATTGGAACAATTCAAACCAAGTAAATAAAATTTAAAATTTTATTCTTCGCACTTAGGCGGATAAAACATTTACAATTCATGTTAAGGAGTCCTTCAATAAGGTACCCTTTACTAACACAATAACCACATTTGGTCGGTTCAAACTTATCCCGATAGACTAAGTTGCTCGAAGTTCAATGGAACATTTCTATCTTCATTCACATTGGCTTGAAGAGGATTTCCACCTTAGTTGTTGATTCTAGGATGTCGACATTCCCTAGCCATATGCCCGGGTTTGCCGCAATTAAAACAACTACCTTTGACCTTCTTGGCGGTCCTCTTCACTTTCCCGGTGTTCTTTCTCTTGATTCCGGTACTTGTTTCCACCAAGTTCACTTGCAGTCTTTTAGTCACAATACACATAGTATTGTGCATCTCGAGAAAATCCCAAAGTTCTCTCGCGGTCTTTATGCCACAACACACCTTGTATTGTGCATAATCCAAGCCATTAAGAATATAATTGCGACACAAGAAATCGCTGTGATTCCATGTATCCAAATCATTCTTTGCTTTGTATTCATCCTCGTCGGATATCAATGGTGGATATTCCCAAAGAAATTGCACCAATTTTAATGTTGTCAAATAGATCAACATTTTCTGTTGCCACCTCTTAAAGTTCATCCCGGTAAGAATACCCGATCTTTCCGCATGTACGAACACATGAGACGGAGGGAGAGCATTATGAGGTGCAACCCTTAAGGTTGTACCAGAAGGAGGTTTCTTACCATGAACCGAGTGAGATGGTGTAGTAGCGGGTGCAACATTGTTGAACGCAGCGTCACCTTGAGAAGGAGGCGTTACATTACCTTGACTAGAAGCGGTGGTGTCTTTCTCGGTTGCCATCTTGAAGATCTTGAAGAAGCGTTAAATAACTTCTTACGATTGTTGGACTTTTGTATGGCTTCTCAAGAACTTAACTGAAAACTTTAACAAAAAAAGTAACGGAGAAAGTAACGGAGATTGAAAACAAATTAAAACAAGTCGAGTCTTGTATTAAATACAATCTCCGTAAGAAGTTATTGCCCCGCACAGGTGCTTACGGTTTCAATGGCAATTTTCTAGTAAGATGAAACGACTTTTAAGTAAATGATAGGAGCACTCCAAATCAAATACTCTAACGAACAACACTAAGTTTGAAACTTTGGACTTGAATAATTTAATGCAACAATATGCCAATGATTTGGATATGTTAATCTATCTCACTAGAGGGTAGGAAGGCTTAATTTACTGTTTTTAATGAATTGAAATTCGGAGGGGAAAGTATATAAAGAGAGTCAAAAGGTTTTGTGCCTTTTCCCTTGAAAAGGTGCAATTTTTCGAACAGCAGTGAAGGGCACGAGTCGTGCTAATTGGCACGAGTCGTGCCCACGACTCGTTCCCAAGCATTCCACTCGTTCTGATCAGATTTGAGCAAATGGTCATCAGAAGCCCATTCGTGCTCACGACTCGTGCTCAGAGTCCCCACTCGTTCTGATCAGTTTTGAGCCAAAGTCCATTGAGGTCCATTCGTGCTCACGACTCGTGCTCAGAGTCCCCACTCGTTCTGATCAGTTTTGAGCCAAATCTCATTACCCAAAAACACTGTTCAAATCCAATTAAATCCAAATGATTTAATTTACCTTTTTAACCAACTCTTGTTAAGTTACAAACGACCTTTGTCATTAATTCTCATTCACCCTAAATGGTTTTGAGACATTCAATGAGTTTAGTAATCTACAACAAATGTAGAATACATTTTGTAACTAGTTTCGTTAACAAATAACGAACTTTCGTTAAAAAATTAGATCAACGTTAAGTTAAGCTTAACTTTCGTTACCTATTTTCAACAATAAGAAAGAAAGAAGTAGAAAAACTATGTTGTGAAGATGACATTTTGGCTGTAAGTGTATATTAGTACAACCAATTCCATCCTATTTTATTGCATCACGGATTACTTGTTTTGCTGAAAAGGTTCATGAGAACCTTATTACTATACTCCAACACTCAAATTTGTTACTACCTCCAACCTAAAAATATATCTTAAAACATTTTTAAATTTATTTTTATCAAAAACAAATTTGTTTTTTTTTTTAATTTGAACCCGACATAATTCATTTCAATAAGGGCGGATTCATTTCAGACGAATTTGGTAAATACTCTATATCTGGAGATGGCCAAACGGGTTACCCGCCTCGGCCCGCTTGGCAAAAAACCCGTGGGACAAACGAATTTAAGCCTGTTTGTCCGTTTCACAAATTGGGCCTAAACCCGGCCCAAAAAAAGCCCTCCAAGCCCGCCCGTTTGGCCCGGATCTAAAGATCCACGGGCTTAAACGGTTTTCCTCTTCTTCTTTTTTTTTTCTTTTAAAAAAAAATAAATCAGAAAAAGTTTGGAAAAAAAATAAAAAATTTAGTATTTAATAAGCTAATTTTTAAAAATATAAAATCACTTAGAAATAAGAAAATTAGTTATTTTATATATATAACAAAACAATGGTTTATACCTTTTAGAAAACAATTTAGTTTAAATAATTTTTATTTGTTGATAAATAGCATATATTTCTTCTGTAAAAAATAAATTAAATGAGGTAATAATTAAATTAATTTAATAATAGAAACTCTAGGAATATTTATTTCATAATAAGACTTCCTTTTCTATTTATAGTATTTATAAATACATTTTGGATCAAATTTAACCCTAGGAGGGGTAAATATGTCTCAAAAAATTAAAATCTGATAAATGAGTCGTTATAAAAAATTTGGACAAAAATACCCCTCAACCGAATTTATTAACGGATATATTTGAGGACATTATATACATTTACAAAAAATAAAAATAAAATAAAAAAGGGTATAATCCCGACGAAAAGCTTATGCAACGGGCCACGAGCCCAACGGATCTTCTTATTCGCGGGCCAAAGCACGATTCGTCAAAATCTGGTGTGTCCAAGTCCGTCTTGTTCCTTATGCGGGCTGGAAGGCAGACCGGCCCACGAACACACGGACACGAGCTCAACGGGCCACGTACCACAGGCTTGACGGGCCTTTTGTGGGCTTAAGCCCATATTGACCATCTCCATCTATATCCGGCCCTTCAAATTGCAAAAGCTCAAAAAGTAATATTATAATATTTTTTAGGGAATTTGTCCCATAAGTTCCTTTTGGAACAAATCACTTCCCACTAAGTTCCTCATTGTATTAAAATGTCCCATAAGTTCTCATGTTGTATTATGTATAATACAGCATTTAGTTATGCAGTAGTTTAAAATCATAATACTGCATCCGCACCACCGCCTCCGCCACAGCCCAGCTCCGCCGCCGCCGTTTGCTATCGCCGCATGCTGGATTCCGATCAATTTTCGCCGGAATCAGGTCAATTTTCACCGAAATCCGGCAATTTTGGCCGAAATTCGGCCGCCGATCGCCGGAGGTCGGAATCTGGTCGCCGGTCCATGGACTTCGGACTCCGGTCATCGGCGATCGTCGGAATGCAGTATTATGACCTTAATTGATGTTGTATTTTCGAAACATAATATAACATGAGAAAGGAACTTATCATCAGACATAAATTAAAAAAAAAAGAAATTTACGGGACAATGACCCTAATTTTTTAATCAATAAAACCCATTTTTCATATTTACATGTCGACAATTCGACATCCTAACTACCGAATTGTTTGTAATAATAATAAAAAAATGTCCTTTCCCCAGTCACCAAGCATAAAACCGCCTCAATTATAAGTATAATTAAATTAAAATAAATAATAAGGGTTGGCGCTGCTACGGCACTCAAAAGGGCGCCGGGAAATTCGATTCAGATAGTCGTAGGTAGATGGGGGTTTTCACGGTTGTATTCGATTTCGATCGGACGATCATCGATGACGACAGCGACAGGTGGGTCATGACGGAAATGGGTCTTACCCCATTGTTCAATCAGCTCCGGGAGACATTGCCTTGGAACTCTCTCATGGTTCGTAAAGAAATCCCCTTTCTTATTCTTTTTCTTTTCTATTGTTTTGATTGCTCAACTCTGTATGTATACTTCATTTTAGACGATTTCAGTTAACCTTGCGTTGAATTTTGAAACGTTTCAAAGGTAATATTTTGCTTGATTTTGCTCATTTTAATTCATAATTGTGTTTATTTTTTATTTTTTTGGTGAGTAGTTAGTTTTTTCTTGTATTTATTCAGAAATTGGGGATTCAGCATAATGAGACTATTTTTATGGGACAAACAAAAAAGGAAACAACATTGTCTTTTTTTCTTTTTGTTACTACTTCTTTTTGCCTCTTGTTTTGACAGTAATGTTGGTGTGATTGCTTGTAGGATAGGATGATGGAAGAGCTACACTCGCAAGGAAAAACAGTAGAAGACATTTCCGAGTGTTTGAAACGTGTTCCCTTGCATCCACGGATCCTTTCAGCCATTAGTTCAGCACATGCTCTCGGGTAGTTTCTGCAATCATTATTTCTATAAATCACTCTTTGCTTGTGTTAATGTGGTAACAATGTTTGTTGGTGAATTAATTTTTAACTTGTTATTGCTATTTATTGTTGTAATTCAGATGCGACTTAAAGGTGCTTAGTGATGCTAATCATTTCTTCATAGAGACGATCTTAAAACACCACGGAGTGTATGACTGCTTTTCGGAGATTATCACAAATCCTACACTTGTCAATGAAGAAGGCAGGCTTAGGATCTTCCCTTACCATGGTGTGGCCTTGCCTCCTCATAATTGCGATCTCTGCCCTCTCAACTTGTGCAAGGTGCCTATTTTGTTTCTTTCACTGATGTTCTCCTTCTCTGTGTATTCATTTTCATATTTCTTGACTGTGTTTTACAGAATGGTAACAAGTCATACTTGGTATATCCCTAATTGAGTGCCCATTATCTGTTTTTTTCAAGTCAATTTAGGAAGTACATTTTGTAAGAATTTCAGTAGCATATAAGTACCTTAATGAGCACAATATTTGATTGCAAGTGCAAATTAGGACATCATTGTATAGAAGGCGAGTTTAGTAACTTCACTAAAAATGGATATTTATTGAGGGGTATTTTTTTACTCCCTCGGGTCCAAATTACTTGACGTTTTTGGCATTTGTACGGTTCTTAAGAAATGTAATGAAGTACCAGAATTGCCCGTTCATTAAATGATCAAAACTGGTGTGAGGGTAATTTTAAAGACACCTAGGGACTCAAGTGCAATAACCAATGCTGATGTACGGATGCTACCTCCAACCATTTTTTCCCACGTCATCAATTCTCTCTCCCTCTTACCCACAATACACTGTGCAAGGTAACGTCCCACACTCCCAACAAAGAGTGCAGCTCATCACTCTCTCTTAAGAGGTGTCTGTTCCAAGAAAACCTTTCAGTGTCTCCCCTCCTTCCACACAATTCATCTAGGGGTAAAATTGGAATTTAAATAATTTAAATCTAAAAACGACAGATATTTTGGACCAATTTTAAGTCCCAAAAAGACAGGCATTTTGGACCGGAGGGAGTATTATTTCATTTTTTTTTGAAAAAGGGACACTCATTTTGGGACATAGGGAGTGGTGTTAATCCCCATTGCTCCCTGCCTAGAATTTCAATGAAATTACTGTCAAGCGATTATAAACTACTCCTTCCGTCCCATAATGATAGTCCCCCCTCCCTGCCATCTTATAAACTACTCCTTCCGTCCCATATAATGATAGTCCATTTGACCAGTCAAACATCTTAATTACCTATCTTCATTTTCATCACTAACCTTAATGAAGTTGACTTATTACTCATTACTCATAAATTATTTGGTCATTCATTTTGGGACGTAGGGAGTACTCCATTACTCCATCTTTTTCCTTGGTTGGCTCTCATCCCCTCCTTTCTCTCTTCTTCCTCATTGGTTGGCAATTTTGGAAGTTCAGTTATGTTAACCAAACAATTCTGGAAATGAAACTATATTTTTGGGACAAACAAAAATGGCAAATGGGAGCATCTTTAAAGGACGAAGGGAGTGTCGTATTCTTGTTTGCACTTGCAATCATATAGTGTATGCATTAAGGGTAATTTTGTCCTCTGTAGCTGACATTTATGGTTCTCTAACAGGGTCTTGAGATGGAGCGCATCCAATCTTCTGCATCTGAAACCAGTCAAAAAACATATATATACCTTGGAGATGGGAGAGGTGATTATTGTCCAAGTTTGAAGCTTGGAGAAACAGACCATGTAATGCCCAGGAAGGATTTTCCATTATGTGAATGCATTTCCCGTGCCCCTACACTTATTAAAGCGCAAGTCCATGTATGGAGCAATGGGGAGGAGCTCGAGAAGATTTTGCTTCAACTTATTGATCTGACCTATACGAAAGATGGTAAAAAAAGTGTTGAATCCGGTCAGAAGTTGTCGTCTTCCCCTAGACATGAAGTTCTTCCTCAGAAAATCTCAGTTCCTCACTGAAAAATGAAAATTGGTCAGGTGAAAGGAATTTGTTGTGAAATGGATATAGAAATATTCATTAACTATATTGTTTGACCTATTATTTTGACTATTTTTCAATAGTGAAAAGATGTTAGCCTTATATTGTGAAAGCTTTTTTAGCAAGTCTTTTGGTACAAGACAATCCACACCATAAAATAAGGTTAGTACTCTTTAAAAGTTTCAAATAAATAATGCATTGTTTTTATGGGTTAGACTTTTTTTTTTTTTTTAAATGTCTCATATCTGAAAGAGAATATAGTTTGGTTTTAAAAAAAAATTGCAATGCAATGTTACATTACAAACATAATATTATTTAAAATTATTTTAATAACAAAAATTTAAACATATTTATATACTCCGTCCCGTCCGAAGGTTCACCTTTTTACTCAAATGGGTGTCCCGGTAGAAGTTTCACCTTTCCTAAAATGGTATAAATGTGGGTCTCATTTGTCAATCCCACTCGCTTTTTCCTCTCACGTACTTAAATTGTGGGACCCACTTGTCATATCCACTAACTTTTCCCCCTCACATATTTAAATTGTGGGCTCCACTTGTCATATCCACTCGCTTCTTCCCTCTCACAACCATTCTCCCACTCATCACTTTTCTTAATTTCCGTATATAATGGCTCAAGTGCATAGAAAACTTGAGGTCACTCATTTTCCCTCTAAAACTTGTATCTAGACAAAATAGAGACTAAATACATTTTCAAGCTTTCATTAAATACCTTCATTTAATAAAGTACACTCATTAATATGCATATTTATAACTATTTTTTAAGTTTAATAAAAAATAAACCAAATTAACACAAATTGAAAATGAAGCTTAAATTCCGGTCAATTTGTATTTATACCACATTTTAATGTTCATAATTTTTTACCTAAATAATTTTTTAAAATACTTTTTTTGAAGTAGTTTTTTATCAGTGCGTTAACGCACAGGTGTAGCACTAGTTATTGATAATGTTTTAATAACAAAAATTTAAACATATTATTGATAATGTTTAACTGTGCATTGTAACTGTAACTTATATACTCCCTCCGTCCCAATAAGTGCTTCACCCTTTTGGGTGGGCACGTAAATTATGGAAGTGGGAGAGAAAAAAAAATGTTGTGAGTGTAATTTGAAAATAGGAGAGAGAATTAGTGGAGGGAATAGTAAATTATAATGGTGTTGTGAGTATTAAAATAATGGAGGAGAGAGAATGAGTGGAGGAAATAGTAAATATTCTTTGCCAAAAAAGGAAAGGTGAAGCTTCTAACGGGACGCCCTTTTGGGTAATTAGTGAAGTTTTATTGGGACGGGGGGAGTATTTAAAATTATTAGATATTGTAAATATTTCGTCAAAATTTTATAAAGGGTTAATTACAATTTAGGGCCTGAAGTCTTGTATGAGGTACCCAAAAGGGGCCTGACTTTTTTTTTTTGGCGATTTAGGGCCTATACTTACAATTTCTTATCAAATAAGGGCTTAGACGATTTCCGTTAACACGTAACGTCAATAAGCCCTTATTTGATAAGAAATTGTAAGTATAGGCCCTAAATCGCTAAAAAAAAAGTCAGGCCCTATTTGGAAACCCCATACAAGACTTCAGGCCCTAAATTGTAATTAACCCATAAGTTTAACTTTCTACCTTTTTTAAATTTTCATTAAATCCCTTAAAGAAATATTAAATTCAATAAAATAAATAAAAACATAAAATTATATATAACTTCAATATTTTATTTAAAAAAGGGTTCTAAATTGCAATTTGCCCTTTAAAAAATTAACACAATAATCTGTTTTATATATATATATATATTTAATGGGCATAGATAAATTTGGGGCTCTTCAAAATTTGGAGCCCTGTGCAAAGGAACCTAATGTTCCATATGTCTGAGCCGGCCCCGAATTAAGTCACCACCCCACCAACATATACCCGCCACCAGATTTAACACATCACCAAAATCAATCAAAACAGCAAGAAATGTGATTTCAATTTTGACCAAGATTTTGATAGCTACCGACGAGGAGTTTGTTTCGCCCGATTTTATCTATGCCCATTAAATATATATATACATGTATATATATACATGTATATATATACATGTATATATATACATATATATATATATATATATATATATATATATATATATATATATATATATATTATTGTGTTAATTTTTTAAAGGGCGAATTGCAATTTAGAACCCTTTTTTAAATAAAATATTGAAGTTACATATAATTTTATGTTAATTTTCTAAATATTAAGGGTTCCATATTCTCATTTCGCACAGGGCCTCTGTACTTAATGAGACGGGCCGGTGACTTTATGTTGATGGTGATGAAGGGTGAGGTGTTGTTGTACATTAAATTCAAGGATAAAAATTGGGCATAATAATATTGTGCATTTAATTCATGTACCATATTTTTTTCATTTATATTAAAAAAAAGGGAAAATAATACAATAATTTTAGTTGGGATACTTGAAGATTAACAAAAAACTGTAAACTGCGATGAACAATAGTGTTTAACAAAAAAAATTATTATATTTAGTTAAATTAGGTAAAAAATAATTTACATATGCCTTTTTAAATATAGTTAAATTGGGATGTTAAATTTATTTTTATTATTATTGAGTAAAAATATTTTTATTTATTTTATTGAATTTAATATTTCTTTTAAGGGATTTAATGAAAATTTAAAAAAGGTAGAAAGTTAAATTTATGGATTAATTACAATTTAGGGCCTGAAGTCTTGTATGAGGTTCCCAAATGGGGCCTGACTTTTTTTTTTAGCGATTTAGGGCCTAAACTTATAATTTCTTATCAAATAAGGGCTTATTGACGTTAAGTGTTAACGGAAATCGTCAATAAGTCCTTATTTAATAAGAAATTGTAAGTATAGGCCTTAAATCGCCAAAAAAAAAAAGCCAGACCCTTTTGGGGACCTCATACAAGACTTCAGGCCTAAATTGTAATTAACCCATTTATAAAAGTTGCAGAAAGAAGAAGTCAAAATTGAGTATCTTTTCTATTATTTTACTGGCGAACTCTCCTCTACCGGCTGTCTTGGTCTTCGCCGTCTCAATCTCCGACGAATTCCCGATATCTCTCAAGCCATAGGCCGCAGCATCTTTCAGCCGTTTCTTCTTGGCGCCGACGTAAGCCCTACTTATATGCTCCTACAAGATTTAATCAATCATTTCACGTCTTCTCCTTCAAAAAGAATTCGATCACGTTAGCTATTCCTAATACAAGTATATATCATCAATAAACCATTTTCTCCACATACCCTGTATTTTTCTGTGTAATTTAGATTTTATTTACAAAAAAAATTTGAAATTTTATGACAAATTTCTTATGTTTCAGTGATCAGGTTCACTGTCACTTGTTATGCAGTATTTTCATATGCAATGAGCTACACATTTGTGCAATAATTTTTGTTTCCCGATCTATCTCCACTGTCTTTGTGTGAGATTACAGTCAGGAGAAGGGAAATTTTGGTTTGAAATCCTAATCCTATCTGTTCATCGACTTGGTTTGATATTTTGGAATCATTGATACCACACACTTATTGATTGATTCAAGTGGTATGTCTGTCTGCCCCTCTCTGATAATAGTTTTGTTAATCTGAAAAGTCAAATATTCAGTAGTAATTTCATTAAATTTATTCAGGCAAAGGACATGGAGAAATTTCGTAGAAGATTTGAGATAAGCTGCAGTCATCTGCCTGAAGAATTGGTGATTGAGATCCTGTTGAGGCTGCCTGTAGAATCCCTTGTTTGCTCTAAGGCTGTATGCAAATACTGGTACAATGTCATCAAAAGTTCAGATTTTATAAAAAATCACTTTAACCACCACTGTAACAACAATCATGCCCGTATCCTTGTTTATCATTCTATTCCAAGTCCTACCTTCGAAACAGGGTTTGCAGTTTTCTCAGATGAATCACTAGCCCGTCTTCATCACAATCTTGATTATCTACGTATCCCCCATAATTTGCCACATATACTTGGTCCTGTTAATGGATTATTTTTGCTTTGCCGTGGTTCACATATGAAACCTGACAATTATCGTTTAGCTCTCTTGAACCCTGCAACAAGGGAATTGAGACCCCTTTTTGTACCCGACTCCAGCCAAAAACCCCATCTGTGGTCTTGTTTGCATACATTTGGATTTGGCTTCGACCCCTTGACAAATGACTTCAAGGTGGTAGCTTTTTGGGATTTCGATGATCGCACAACTGGTTTTCCTATTGGCCTGATAAACATTGCCGTTTATAGCCTTGCAACTGATTCTTGGAAACATCTGGACCCTTACAATAAGACAAGGCATAATTCCCCATGTGCCTATTCTGGTTCAGTCTATCTTAATGGTGCATGCCATTGGCTCTCGGGAAACTTCAACAGTGGTTATTCTATACTCTCATTTAACACTGGCAATGAAGTTCTTCAAGAGATCAATGGTCCACAAAATACCCTCTCAAAGATGGCATTTTTGTTTTTGTACAATAATGAATCTTTAGCCATGTTCCTTTCTACATATGGCAGCTCAAGGATTGATTCAATTGATCTACTGGTAATGAAGGAGGAGGGTTGTTGGACAAAACATCTTACTGTCGATGTAAGCCTTCTAGGAGTGATTCAGCCACTTGGTCTTTGGAAGAACAACAAGCTCTTTCTGGAAACAAGCACCATGCCAATTGATGACAACCCTATTGACCATCTCTTTGATATAACAAGCTCCACCAAAATGGTCTTATATGATCCTACGATCCACAAAACAGAAGAGCTTGGGATCCAATATACCGATCCCGTGTTTCTTCGAGTTTTCAGTTACAACGAGAGCTTAGTTTCACTAAAGGGAGGGAACAAGGACTGGGATAGATATAGCTTTTCAGATCTTATCCAGGATTTCTGCACTGTCCGAACTGCAGATTCGCCCGAGGATTATTTTTGGTGTGAACAGTGCATGACTGATGGTTCCAGATGTACCTGTGGTAATCTTGGTGATCCTGTTGAATAGGAGGACGAGGATAACAATGACGGCAACGAGTATGAAGAGGCAGAGCAACAACAGAACTTATGTTATTCTTTGTTGAATTGTCTTTCTGAGTGTGATGTCTTTATTCTTAGCAAGGTTCTAAAAAGCGCTAGGCGGATGCTAGGCGGCGGAGCTGGGCCTAGCGCCTAGGCAGGGACTAGTCGGGGACTAATCGGGATTAGTCGGGATTAGTCAGGACCTAGGCGGGGCTTAGAACTAGGCGTTGGAGAGGGGCCTAGCGCCTAGGCGGGGCCTAGGCGCCCTTAGGCGTTAGTATGCTAGTCTTCTCTCCGTTACTTTTACTTTATACTCTATCCGTCTCAAAATGAATGAAAATAATACTAATGAAAATTTAAACATGTTATTGATAATTTTTTCAATGGTCCATTATTAGCAAGCTTTAAAAATTATGAGAAAAAATAAATTATACAGTATACATTGTTGGGTTTGATGCCTTTGAATTTGGGAACAACTAGGTTTGAAGATTGGACAGGCAACCGATTGGATTTTGGCTTCTGGGGTTTGGCACAACAGTGTAGCATAGGCTAGCACCACTGTTTGGATAATCTGACAAATTGGGCAACTTTGGCACGCCGGTGCTATGGCATGAGCACGACCGTGCAACGAGGTCCGAATAGTGGCTAACTTGTGGGACTTTTGCACGACCCTGCAAGAAGTGGTCACACGACAGTGACAGATGTAATTCGAGTTGGGCCGAGCTGTATGACCATAGGGTTATTTGTAATCCTTTTTTGCTAGGAAATAGCCCCTAAAGTTGTTCAATAGTTATTTTGTTCTTCTGTTTCTCTCAACTAGGGTGCACTATCTGATATCTGTTTGGGAATTTGTCTCATAAGTTTCTTTTGAAACAAATCACTTCCCACTAAGTTCTTCATTGTATTAAAATGATCAGAAAGTTCTTTTTACAAGTGAAGTTTCAGTTTTGCCCCCAAGACAAGCTCATAAGGCAAAATCATAAGCAAATAAAAAATTCTGAAGCGGGTTTCACAAAATCAAACACCAAAACCAAAATTAAATACTCGCAATTAGCTCAATCATTGCATAACAAACAATCATGAAAAAAATTCAAAGTAATCAATCAACAAATAAGTATATTCCTAGGTCATCGGAGCAGTCAACTATGAAACAAATACACAGATTTCACAACATTCTGATGCAGTATTATAAAAAACAGTAGTATAATACAATATTTCTGATGCAGTATTATTGATGCAGTATTATAAAGAAGATTATAATACAAGATTTTTATGCAGTATTATTGATGCAGTATTTTAAGATATTGTATTATTTTAAAAATGATACAATATTTCTGATGCAATATTATTCATGCAGTATTATAAAGAACAGTAATATAATACAACATTTCTGATGCAGTATTATTTCTTAAACTATAGATGCTGACAACCCTATCATTGCTATTTGCTAGTAGGGGTGTAAGAGTTCGGCTCAAACCGTGGTTTAAGACTGAACCAAATCAAATCATATGGTTTGGTTTGGTTTGGTTTTTAAGAATAAATGATTTGGTTCGATCTCAAAAATCATCAAATTACATGGTTCGGTTTGGTTTGTAGTTTGACCCTTACAGATCGAACCAAATCGAACCAAACCAAACCAAATCGCGATTTGAGACCGCCAAACCGAATCATCAAACCAAACCACAAACCACTATATCAAACCACTAGACCGAACCAACATATCACACACACACACACACACACACACACATACATATATATATATATATATATATATATATATATATATATATATATATATATTAAACATATAATTGTATATTGAGAAATATTTACCTCTACATATCACCATCAAATCAAATCACCACGAATATCGTACCTCACTACTTCACATATAAAACACAAAATTTGGAGAGAAACGGGGCCCGACTTGTCGCGCGACAATGCAGACCAGAATAAGTTTCTCCATAAGTATGGCACGATTCTTTTTTCTGGATATTCGTCCTAAGGCTTTTGGATATCCAGAACCTTATGAAAGTGATATCCAGAATCAAAAATTTGGCCTTGGCCTTGGCCTTTGCCCCAAATCTTTTTTTCTGGATATCCTTTCCAAAGCTTCTGGATATCCGTCCCAAGGCTTCTGGATATCCAGAATCTTATGAAAGTGATATCCAGAATCAGAAATTCGGCCTTGACCTTGGCCTTTGCCCCAAATCTTTTTTTCTGGATATCCTTTCCAAAGCTTCTGGATATCACTATTCAATGTTCTGGATATCCAGAACCTTATGAAAGTGATATCCAAAATCAGAAATTTGGCCTTGACCTTGACCTCTGCCCCAATTTTTTTTTTCTGAATATCCATCCCAAAGTTTCTGGATATTCAGAACACGTTTCTCCATAAATTATGAAGAAACGCGTTTCTCCAGAGACCGACTCCATATAAAATCACTAGTTGTATGCAGTAGTTTAAAGTAATTATACAACATCTCAAAAGCCAACTACATCTAATGTTAAAATACTGCATCTATAACCATCATTTCATAATTTTCAAACTACTGTATTTCAGAAAATACTGTATCTCTAACCCATTCAATGAATATTTCAAAATTATTGCATCTCAAATCCTAGGGTTTTATAATTCAAACTACTTCATTTAAAATTTTTTACATTTTCGAAATTAATGCATATTGAAATCTAGGGTTTGAGATTTTTGAAATGACCACATCTCAGAACCTAGGGTTTTGTATTTCGAAATTACAACATCTCGAAAACTAGGGGTTGAGAGTTGAAAGCTGTTAAAAATACCTTGATTTTGTTCTTATTTGATGCAGTAGTTTCGATTGTAACTTGAAATCGAATCTATCTAAAATAACTGTGAACTTAATAAGCAACAATGAACTTAACTAAAACATAAACACACAATATACGCAACATGCTACGGAAGACTTTTTGCTTCTTTGTGTTGCATAGAAATTATGTTGGAATACAAAATATACGCAACATGTTTGTTTATTACTCATGCAGTATTACGCAACAAAAGATTCTGCATATGAACACTTTGCTATCGATATTTTAGATGTTCGTTATGTTTTGCTTTGCTGGAGAAGGCTAACATGGGACGGGTCATTGATATAACCCTTTGTTATCTTGGTCTTGTGCAGTTCTGACTCCTGAACAAGAAACTAACATGGGACGGGTCATTGATATAAGGAAAAAGTAAGAAGAGATGCGGGGCTGCTAATGCCCGAGAGAATCGCGAGAGAGAAGGGGCCAAGAGCCAAGAGCTTTTGAAACTGGTTGGCCAAGGGACTGCCAAACTCATTCCTATGGAAGACAAGCTCGAGCAATTGGAGGAAGAGCGGGCTGGGGATGATGCCCAAGAGGCACAAGAGGCCAATGCTGCTGAGAACGAGGGGGCTGAGCAGACCTTGGAGCCGACGAGGGAGGTCCCTCAAACTAGGTCCCGAGCTCAGACTAGGGCCAGGACCCCTATAATCGATGTGGATGAAGAGGAGGAAGACGGCGACGCCCCTCTTAGCAAGAAAATCAAGACGAAGAAGTCCAAATTCAACCCGCCCTCTGAGGCACCTCTGCTAGCGGTTCTCTGTCTCCCTCTCTCCAAATTTCATACTCCGACCTCGTTCAAGATCGAGTCGACAAGCTGAGCGACGTTCCTCTGCCCATCCCACCGCCATTCTTTCCCATCCCAATCCATCACCGGCGCCACCCTCCTACCCCATTAACAGATCTCAAAAAGCATACTTAGTATTGCGAGGATATTTAGTAATGTTGCGAGGGTAAATAACAATTCTCTTATATTACTCCTTCCATATTAATGTTCTTAGTCTATACGACTGTACATGATTATTAAAAAAATGAGTATAAAAAGTAAAATATACAAGAAAAGGTTGATTACAATAGTAAGTAAGTAGGTTATTATTACGAGGGTAGCAAATGCGTCACATTATCTATTTTAAAAATAAAGTAAAATAAGAATATTAAATTGAACAGACTAAAAAAGAAAGTAAAAAACCTTAAATCCAAATAAAATGATCAGGATCAATAACAACAATTACACAGGAATGACAAAATAAAAAAGAAAAAGCTAATTTTTTGGAAAGAAAATAGTTGTCAAACACATTTTTATTTTTTAATTTTTGATGGTCATGGATAAAATCAGAAACATGTTTCTCTTTCTATTTGTGAAATAAAAATATAAATGGTTATCAAATGCCACCTAGAAAATTATTTTTTAAGCACAAATTTTTTAAAGCCAAATTTAATTTTTAGCAATAATGTTAAATGTTTTATAGAAATTGATCCAAAATTATCAAAATATTACCTATAAACACAAATAAAAAATGCAATTTAGAGAAATATTAAATATATTTTAGTTGTATTTTATAGTAACCTTACTTTAAGGTTCATATTAGATCGGATCGGGTTTCAATCGATCAATAACTTGATCAAGACCCGATCGAATTTTAAAATTTGCAAACCGAACCCTACTTTTTTGGTTAGATTGTGTTTGATTAAATTGTCATCCCTAATTAGTTACACTTGCAAAAGCGAATTTAATTATTTATGATATTTTATTTTTTTAAATCATAAATTATTTAAGATTTTAAGTTTTTTTTTGTTCGTTTAAAAATAATTTTATTTTTTATTTTTTATAAAAATATTATTTTTAAAAGTAAAAATTAACAATTTTTCAAGATAATTTTTTTTGCAAAAATATTTTATTTTCTAAAATAAATATTTTGTAATGGTCATCAATTTTTAAAACTTTATACTTGACCCCTTAAGAACTAATTTTCATTTCAAACTTATTTAATTTGTTCACTTTTCGTCAAATTTCTAACTTCTATACGTGATAGGGTGCGAAAGTGGGAATGTAAGTTAGTTGAGATGCTACCTTGGGACAAAATATGCGCGAGAATACAAATTGAAATGGGTGTATACTTTAGAAGGCTAAACATATTTTGGCCTTGTAAGTTGTTGGTTTTTTTTTTTTTTTTTTTTTTTTTTTTTTTTTTTTTGTGGCGGGAATTTTAGATTTATGTGATGAGGTGCATTTGACAAGTTTGATAGAAATAGGTTTTTCTTAAATCTCTACTAGCAATTATGGGGGGTAAATGGTTCAGTTTAATTCGGTTACAGTCAATTTACAAACCAAATCACTAGTCATCGGTTTGAAAAAATTCAAACTGAATCAAACCGTGAAAATTTTAAAACCGAACCGAACCAAACCGTCATGATTTGGTTCGGTTTAAACCGCAATTTATTTATGTGATTCAGATCGTGGTTTAAATCGCGATTTAAACCGTAGTTCAGACCTCAAGCAAAATCGAATCATGTGGTTTGATGATTTTTGAGATGTAAAATGGGTGTTATTATATATATATATAATATATATATATATATATATATATATATATATAGTCCTATTATAATGAGAACCAAATTATGTGAGAACCATAAAAACCATTATCAGCCTTTGGATTAAAATAAAAATCAATGCTTCAGATTAACCCTAAACCATAAACCCTAATCTAATATAATCTAAACCACTCAATTATCTTAATCTAATGGCTGTAAATGATTCTTATGGTTCTAATTTAAATTAGGGTTTCATTTGAATAGACTCATATATATATATATATATATATATATATATATATATATATATATATATATATATATATATATATATATATATATGTGTGTGTGTGTGTGTGTGTGTGATATGTTGGTTCGATCTAGTGGTTTGATATAGTGGTTTGTAGTTTGGTTTGATGGTTCGGTTTGGCGGTCTCAAACCGCGGTTTGGTTTGGTTTGGTTCGATTTGATTCGGTCTATAAGGGTCAAACTACAAACCAAATCGAATCATGTAATTTGATAATTTTTGAGATCGAACCAAATCATTTATTCTTAAAAATCAAATCAAATCAAACCAAACCAAACCATATGATTTAATTTGGTTCAGTCTTAAACCACGGTTTGAGCCGAACTCTTACACCCCTACTAGCAAATAGCAATGATAGGGTTGTCAGCATCTACTCCCTCCGTCTCGATAAATGCTTCACCATTTTGATCCGACATGCAAATTAAAAGTGGAGAGAATGTTGTGAGTGTAATAATAAAATAGGAGAGAGAATGAGTGACGAAAATAGTAAATTTGAAAAATGTTGTAAGTGTAATAGTAAAATAGAAGAGAGAATGAGTGGGTGGAATAGTAAAGATTCTTTGTCATTTTAGGAAAGGTGAAGCTTCTAACGGGATGCTTTTTTGGATAATTGATGAAACTTTTATTGGGACGGAGGGAGTATAGTTTAAGAAATCATAAAAGTTGGGCATTCTATAGTGTCTAGATATAGAGTAATACTAAAGACAAAAGAATGTAACAAAATTTGATCACAAAAAGAGGCGTCATAATTTTATTGGTGCATTTAATTAGAATGTGGTGGATCCACAATCGATGTAGCCAATAAAATATCGTCACCTCATTTTGTATTCATATTTTTGTGTACTTCTTTTGTGCCCCTAACATTGTCCATCTAAATATTTCAATTCTATCTATTTAAAACCCAATACGGTAAATAATTATCAATTTAAGACTTATTAACCAAAGAAAATCCTAAAAAATGTTTTTTTATAGATTTTGTTAATAAATCCTAAATTGATAATTTATACATTGGGCCCTATCAATGAAGTAGAAATTTGGGCCTCTCGTGAGGAAAAGTTTGTAAACATTGGGCCACAATTTGCCCATTTGACAATATGCAATACTATCTATCTATAGTATAAGGGCCTGTTTGGTAAAATTAAAAATTAAGCTCTGAAAATGTAGAGCTGAAATCATTAAGTTGCTGAATTTTGAAGACTTATGTTTGTTTGATAATGACAAATCACTACATCTGAATTTTCAGAATTTCAACTCAACATTTAAAATATTATATGAATAATATTTATGATTTTATAATAAAATAAATTCATTATTGACATATACATTATTATTATTATTATTATTATTATTATTATAAGTAAATTTTAATCTTATAACATTTAAATATTTTTATTTGTACTTTCTTTATCCCATAATAATATTTATCTTGATTAGTTTGGTAAATATGTCACAAATGTTGACAAATAATAAAAAAAATTATATAATGATACTTTAATAAAAATATTATTAAATGTTAATATTAAAAAAATTATATTTTCATACTTGGTCAAATATAATTTGTATGAAAAGAAAAAATATTTCAACAAAAGGAAGTAACAATAAATAAATAAATAAAATATGTTGATGTGTGAATTTGAACTCATTCCTTTTTTTTCTCAATCTTTCAACCTCTTACCTTGTTAAGCTACTCCTTGCCCACTTAAAATTAATAGCCTTTTTTTAAGACAATCTTAATTATTTAAGTGATTCAAATTTACCTTACCAAATAAGCTTAATTTTTTAATCTCTTAAAGTGTTTCAAATTAAGATCTTAATTTGGTTACCAAACATGCCCTAAATCACATCAGTAGGTGAACAGTACTATGAACAATATCAAATGTCAAATATCTCATTTTGCCCTTACTAAGTTGTCACTTTCCCATTTTTCCCTTTAAAAAAAAAAAAAAACACGTGTCCTCGAACACGAACTTTTACTAGTTAAATTAAATTGGAAAGGGGCTTATTGAAGTACTATAAGTTTCCTCATTCCGCTTGTTTTCGAAATCCTAACATTAACCCGGCAGTAGACACCTCTTCCTCTTCGCCATGAAACACCGTCACCCATCAACCTCCGTGCTCAAGGTGAAGAAGGAAGCGATTTACGACGTGTCACATAGCCGACAATCCCGTCTTTCATGAAAGGACAATACATATTGACATGGATTGTTATTTTGTTCGAGAAAGTGTTGTTTCTGGTGATATTGTGACTCATTCGATATCAACTGAAAATCAAGTAGCGGATTTGTTCACCAAACCTCTTGGGACGGTCCGTTTTTAGTTTTTGGTAGGCAAGTTTCGTAATCTTGAATATATTCACATATATTAGGATGATTATGTCAATATTCTAGGAGATATAGTTTGTTTATATTTGGTTGTATCCTTTCCTAATTTATCTCCTTCCTTACCTAGCTATTAGAGTTAGACTTTTGTATAAGGACTTTTCTATTGTGTGTTCATATGCACACAATAGAAAAGTCCTTTATATAAATAGGACTCTCTTAAATTTATCATAACACGTAACATTTCAGTACGGCGTTCTCTCGCGCAGGCAGCCATGAAACGATCCGTGATTGATGCTGAAAGGGAGAAGAAGAACACGGGAGTGGTGAAGGAGGAAGCGGTTTACGAGGAAAATAAGAAGAAGAAGAAGAAGAACGTGGGAGGAGTGGTGTACGGCGTATTTGAGGATTTTGTTGGGGGTGGTCAATATTTTATTTACAAACTTGATTCCTGGGCAGGGGAAGATGACGATGCTAAGGAATTAACCCAGCAGCAGCCGATTGAAACCTTTACATCTTTGCCGGCGAATATGTTCTTCTTTTCTGTTGATTCCAAACTCTACTTGTGTGGTGGTGATGCTCCAGGTGGTAGAAGTACGTTACTCACTGCATATATGCTTGATATCAATTCTTCCAACAACAACAATGGTAATCTCGTTTCAATTGCTTCCATGAACTCCCCTAAGCCTGATCCTTTGGTTTTTGGTCCTATTGATGGTTATAAATTTTATGTATTTAGTCTCCCACTTCCTCATCAACTGCCTCCTGATCTCCCTACTTTTGAGATGTTTGATACCAATACTAATACTTGGGAATCTCTCCTTGTTCCTTCCTATTTATGTGGCCTGGAATTTTCGGTGTCTGCCATTTGTGCCTCAAATATTTTGCTTTACCCAGAGTTTAGCAACGACTTAGTTGTATTTTGTACAAGAACTCGACTTTGGCGTAAACTCCCCCTTTGCTACCCCCCAGATATCCCAGATCCTTTTCTACCCCCTGCCCTCCGTCTCCCATTTGAAAAAGGGCATTCTCTATTTTATCAAGACAATATTCATTATATATTAACCTCGGGAGATACCCTTCTGCCTCGTGTCTACTCTATTAAGAATGATGATCTTGATCATGGTCCGGTTGCCACATTTCACAAGTTAGGGTACGTGGATGGTTTTTCTGACCATATGAAGCTTCTATTTGACTTCTTAGATGGTTGGGGAATGATCATAAACTCCTTCTCTCTCAACGATAACTCCACTATGTGTATTGTTCGCACCGGGGAGACCTATTGCTATGCATATGAACACTTTGCTATCGATATTTTAGACGTTCGTTATGTTTTGCTGGAGAATCCCAATCCCACCAAGGTAAAGGTCGAGGTAGAGAATACCTTGAAATACACATACCGCACCAAATCAAGAATGGAACCGAGACATTTTCTTCATCTTGTTGCATGATACAAGTAAGTCTCCACCTCTATGATTCATTGGATAGAAGTTGTTGCTTTTATATCTAAAATTCACGGTGCTTCATTACTTATTTCTTATATAGAAATAAAACCTTGAGCTTCTTCTTTCCATATTCCGTATTTTTCTTTCTTTGTTGTGCTTTCCAACTTGTAATTGAAGCTGAGAAGGTGATCTTATCCTATAGATTTTTAAGTGTTGCAACTATATACTGAAATGTGATATTTGTTTAAAGCTGATTCCTTAAAAATGGACACTCATTTGGGAAATAATATGCATCTGTGTGGTTATTCACCTAGTGGGTACCCACTCTCTCACAGTCACACACACTCGCACAACTTCACTGTGTGTTTATGTTTTTTGAGTGTGCGTACGCACTGGTCCGCATTAGGTCAGGTCTACATGTTATGATGGTTCTATTTTTGTGTTTTCCCAATTCTCAAAAATCCAGTTACTTGAAAGGATGTGATCATTTTTGGAGTAGTTTGAAAATCTTATCTCCCCTGCGTGCCTCACCAACAGTAGTTAGGCCTTAGCTTGCATTAGAACACCAAAGACAGGTCAATCTTTAGTGCTTCTAACATGAAGATTGGTACCAAGCTGAATTCTCAGGATACTTTTGGTAAACATGTTCATCTTATGGTATCTTTTGTTCTTAATATATGGATCTGTAGCAAGTGTGTAAATATGCAAGTCCAATTTTTATAAAATTTAGGGGTGTTAGTGTATTATTCTAAACTATGCCCACCTTAATGTAAAATAAAAATTGCACGAATACTTTTCTTTGCCCCTTTCTTTGTCCATATGCAATATTTGCCCCCGTTTATGAAAAATCCTAGGTCCGCCACTGATACTAGGGGCACAGAAGAATGTCACAAAATTTGAGTCAAAAAATGTGTTGTGGATATGGCCCTCCACAACCCAAGCAAACCCACAAAAACAATAAGAGCACACAAAATAAAGCACAAGAAATCAAAGCACAGAAAAGACACAGAAATTGTTTACCCAGTTCACCAATATGTTTGGCTACGTCTGGGAGCACTACCAAGCCAGGATCTTGCACTATAATATGTTTGTATATAGTTACAATGTGTTTAGGGGCAGAACTTTGCTTAAATATATGCCCTAGGATATAACCAAACCCTAGATGGACAAAAGGAACCCGAAAAATGGCCTAAAACTGGGCCCAGAATTTTCCTCCCCGACACGAGCGCGACCGCCCTTCATGTGAGCGCGGCCGCCCTCAACTCCAGAGAATTCTGCACCAGTTTCTGTCCTCCAGCGCGGTCGCCCTCGCCCCCAGCGCGGCCGCTCTGAACGCCAGTCTGCTCCAACGATTTTCTCCCTTTTTTGCTCCGAAGCCTAACCCGGTTGGTCCTCTATCCCAACAATCTCCCACCTAGAGATCAACCGCATATATAAGCCCCGTGTCCGTCCTTCAACTCATCCTTGGTGTCCTCCTAGTGCTCACCTCGATCGTGGTAGTGTCTTCCTCCTCTCCTATTCTCCAAGCCCAATTGAAGCTATGCACAACTTCAATTTCTCAAGGTTTACAATCTTTGTCAACATTGCCAGGGTTCTCGATCCCAATATCTTCTCCAAATTAAGATCTTCCCTTCCAAGAGATGCACGATGTAGTGAAACCTCGGTTGATGTGCTTCGTCCTAGAATGAAACGCCGGATTCCTAGCCAAATGTATTGCACTCGACGTCACCATTTTGTAGAGAGCGTTACCACTTCGCGTCTTCCCAAGTTCACCCAAGAAGTTACGCAACCATACCATCTCTTTACTCGCCTCTCATCTGCCATATGTGCGCTTCGCAATGATCGGCGAGCCACGATCTTCTGCAATTTAGAAGCTCAGGAGATTGCTGTACCACCCAATGTGAAAACATAACCCGTAGTACTTCTCCTCTTGTCTAGATCGCTTGATGCCAAGTCCGCATCAACGTAACCCGCTAACACGACCTCCTTGCTTGAGAAACATAGAGCCTTACCAGCAGTACCCTTTAAGTAACGCAGGATCCATTTAACCGCTTCCCAATGTTGCTTTCCTGGATTGCCCATGAACCGGCTGACTACTCCCACCGCATGTGCAATGTCCGACCTTGTACACACCATTGCATACATTAGACTCCCCACTGCTGAAGCATATGGAGTCCTCTCCATCTTGTCACGCTCCTCCTTGCCCATAGGTGAGTCCTTCTCGGATAGCTTGAAGTGCATACCCAATGGTGTCCCTGTTGGCTTCGCCTCTTCCGTGCAAAACCTTGCCAAGACTTTCTCAACGTATTCTGCTTGTGAAAGAACCAACTTACCCGACTCCCTATCCCGGTCAATCCGCATGCCCAAGATTTTTACGGCCTCCCAAATCCTTCATCTCGAACCGTTCGACAACCGAGCCTTCAATCTCGTTTACCTCTCTACCGCTAGAGCCCGCTATTAGCATGTCATCCACATATAACAGCAAGGTTATGTACCCATTGTCCGTGTTCCTGAAGTAGCAACAATGATCCGCCTCACATCTGATAAAATCAATATCGTGCATGAATCCATCGAACTTTCTGTACCACTGCCTAGGAGCTTGTTTAAGGCCATACAAGCTCTTAGTCAATCTGCAAACCAGTTCCTCGCTACCCTTAGACAAGTAACCCTCTGGTTGTACCATGTAAATTTCTTCCTCCAAATCCCCATGAAGAAAGGCCGTCTTTACATCCATCTGTTCCAGCAACAAGTTATCTGCCACTACTATCCCCAGAACCATTCTGATAGTGGTCATCTTCACAACATGAGTGAATACTTCGGTGTAGTCAATACCATATTTTTGATCAAGAAAGCCGCCCTATTGATCTAGAAAGCCGCCCTATTGATCAATAGGGGACCATCGGTACCATTGGGGAATGGAATTCCAGAGGAAGCATGGAGTGGCAAGCAGGTAAATCTGTCCTTTCTTCGCATATTTGGCTGCGTTTCATATGTTCATATTGATTCTGCTGAGAGAACTAAGTTAGATGCAAAATCTGTAAAATGTACGTTTATTGGGTATGGCGGGGATGACTTCGGGTATAAGTTTTGGGATGACCAAAACCATAAAATTATTCGTAGTCGAGATGTGGTATTCAATGAACAGTTATTGTACAAGGACAGAAAGGGGGCATCTGATGACATTAGTTCAGAACCGGAGGTTGTAGAGGTGGATATTCCAGACTCGGGTGGGAGCAGAACGGTTCATGATGACCATGGTCAGGAGGTCACTGAAGATGAACCACATACTCCGGAACCAGATATTCCGCTGCGTAGATCCAGCAGGTTGCGTGGATCGCCTGACAGGTATACTCCTTCCAATTATTATTTGTTGTTGACAGATAATGGGGAACCAGAATGTTATGCGGAGGCTGTTCGTAGTACACTTTATAATAAGTGGAAAGCTGCGATGGACGATGAGATGGACTCATTGAAGGCCAACAAAACCTGGGAGTTGACTAGACTGCCTAAGGGGAAGAAGGCATTGCATAACAAGTGAGTTTACAGAATTAAGGAGGAAGCAAACGGCAGTAAGCGTTACAAGGCAAGGTTGGTTGCAAAAGGGTTTCAGCAAAAGTATGGTATTGACTACACCGAAGTATTCACTCATGTTGTGAAGATGACCACTATCAGAATGGTTCTGGGGATAGTAGTGGCAGATAACTTGTTGCTGGAACAGATGGATGTAAAGACGGCCTTTCTTCATGGGGATTTGGAGGAAGAAATTTACATGATACAACCAGAGGGTTACTTGTCTAAGGGTAGCGAGGAGCTGGTTTGCAGATTGACTAAGAGCTTGTATGGCCTTAAACAAGCTCCTAGGCAAAGGGTACGTAAAGTTCGATGGATTCATGCACGATATTGATTTTATCGGATGTGAGGCGGATCATTGTTGCTACTTCAAGAACACGGACAATGGGTACATAATCTTCTTTGTTATATGTGGATGACATGCTAATAGCGGGCTCTAGCGGTAGAGAGGTAAACGAGATTGAAGGCTCAGTTGTCAGAACGGTTCGAGATGAAGGATTTGGGGGAGGCCAGAAAAATCTTGGGCATGCGGATTGGCCGGGATAGTGAGTCGGGTAAATTGGTTCTTTCACAAGCATAATACGTTGAGAAAGTCTTGGCAAGGTTTTGCATGGAAGAGGCGAAGCCAACAGGGACACCATTGGGTATGCACTTCAAGCTATCCGAGAAGGACTCACCTATGGGCAAGGAGGAGCGTGACAAGATGGAGAGGACTCCATATGCTTCAGCAGTGGGGAGTCTAATGTATGCAATGGTGTGTACAAGGCCGGACATTGCACATGCGGTGGGAGTAGTCAGTCGATTCATGGGCAATCCAGGAAAGCAACATTGGGAAGCGGTTAAATGGATCTGCGTTACTTAAAGGGTACCGGTAAGGCTCTATGTTTCTCAAGCAAGGAGGTCGTGTTAGCGGGTTACGTTGATGCGGACTTGGCATCAAGCGATCTAGACAAGAGGAGAAGTACTACGGGTTATGTTTTCACATTGGGTGGTACAACAATCTCCTGGGCTTCTAAATTGCAGAAGATCGTGGCTCGGTCATTGCGGAAGCGAAATATGTGCTAGTGACAGAGGCGAGTAAAGAGATGGTATGGTTGCAGAACTTCTTGGGTGAACTTGGGAAGACGCGAAGTGGTAACGCTATCTACAGTGACAGTCAGAGTGCACTACATTTAGCTAGGAATCCGGCGTTTCATTCTAGGACGAAGCACATTGAACTGAGGTATCACTACATCAGGCATCTCTTGGAAGGGAAGATCTTAAGGCTGGAGAAGATATTGGGATCAGAGAACTCGGCTGACATATTGACAAAGGTTGTAAACCTTGAGAAATTGAAGCTGTGCATAGCTTCAATTGGGCTTGGAGAATAGGAGAGGAGGAAGGCACTACCATGATCGAGGTGAGCACTAGGAGGACACCAAGGATGAGTTGAAGGACGGATACGGGGTTTATATATGCGGTTGATCTCTAGGTGGGAGATTGTTGGGATAGAGGACCAATCGGGTTAGACTTCGGAGCAAAAAAGGGAGAAAATCGTCGGAGCAGACCGGCGTTCAGAGCGGCAGCGCTGGGGGCGAGGGCGACCGCGCTGGGAGGACAAACCGGTGCGGGAATTCTCTCGGAGCCGAGGGCGGCCGCGCTCACATGAAGGGCGGCCGCGCTCGTGTCGGGGAGGAAAAATTCTGGGCCCAGTTTTAGGCCATTTTTCGGGTTCCTTTTGTCCATCTAGGGTTTGGTTGTATCCTAGGGCATATATTTAAGCAAAGTTCAGCCCCTAAACACATTGTAACTATATACAAACATATTATAGTGCAAGATCCTGGCTTGGTAGTGTTCCCAGACGTAGCCAAACATATTGGTGAACTGGGTAAACAATTTCTGTGTCTTTTCTGTGCTTTGATTTCTTGTGCTTTGTTTTGTGTGCTCTTATTGTTCTTGTGGGTTTGCTTGGGTAGTGGAGGGCCATATCCACAACAAGGGTTGCAAAGGGATCAGTTCAGTGGTGGGTGGTAAGGGCCATATCCTCCCCTCAAACCAAGACCAGCCGCAAAGTCACACAAGAGGTAATCCCACCACCACTATAATCGTACACACACGGTCTGTGAGGACCCCGACCCGGAACCTACACGTGTCCCAGGCTGGAGCGTCCTCAAACTAACCCAAATTTCACTAACTTTTAAAACCTTATTTAACTTTCAAAAATAATTACAATTGCTATAACCATTTCAAAATAATCTACACCTTTTCACCATGGAGAAATAGTTGGCTAACTTAGAAAGTAAGAAACTATTTTAGTTACAAAAAGGCATCGATTATAACATAAAATGAAGATTTAATAATACAATTCCGCAAATGACTTATACCAAAGTACACTTTCTATACCAACCAAATCATACCCCGACAATTCCCAAAATATAACTTCCAAACTCCTCACCGCCCTTACTTGGCCGGTCCATCTGTCTCGGAATCTAAAAACAGTAAAGGGAGAGGGGTGAGAATAAATCTCAGCAAGCTATTATGAATGCAGCAATATGCCATATAAGATGCAACACATAACAAATTGCATACACACCTTGGAAAAGCTGTAAACACCTTCCATTACCTTGGTTTACCTTTTACCGTCTGAATCATGAGTCGTACCATTGTGGAAGTAAATACTCCACATTTTCTGTGAATGCATATCCACCAGAATCAATATCATAAATTCGAGATAGTTATGATTATAACTCATCTCCTGTGAACTGCTTAGGCATTATTCACAAACAAATCATACAACTGAGATAGTTATCGTCATAACACTACCAGAAAAAGGTCGTTTAGCGACGGAAATTTCCGTCGCTAAAATTAAATTTCCGTCGCTAAAAATAATCAGCGGCGGAAAAATTCCGTCGGTGGTCCGCCACCACCCGGCCCCGTCGTAGCTGGCTCCTATGGTCAATTTCCGCCGCTATTTTTTTTCTTTTTTTACCGACGGAATTTAATTCCGCCGGTGAATTAATGGTTACGGCGACGGAAATTTCCGCCGCTATATTAATTTAATTTAATTAAATTTTCATTTGGCGGAAATTTCCGTGTTTTGTAATAAAAATTAATTTAATTAAATTAATTTCGGCGCGGAAATTTCCGTCAGTAATAAAATTTAAATTGAAATTAAATTATTTCGGCGGAAAATACCGTCATGAAATTATTTAATTTTAATTTAAATTTTATTACAATGACGGAATTTTCCGCCGCCTGAAATCAAAAATTAAATAAAAATTAAATGATTATAGCGGCGGAAATTCCGTCAGCTGAAATTAATTTAATTAAATTAATTTTATTACACGGAAATTTCCGCCGCCGAAATTAATTTATTTAATTAATTTTTCTTTCGGCATTAATTTGGCGACGGAAAATTCCGTCAGCCGGGATTCCTAAATAAATTAAAAAATATTTTAAAATATCAAAAACCAAAATTTTTTGTACACGATATAACATTTCAATTTATAAAACTAAAACTATAAAAACTAAAATTCAAATACCAGTACTCAAATAAAAAAAACTAAATACCACCGTACCAATTCGGGAGGGGAGAGGGAGGGGGATAGGGGGATAGGGGGGAGAGGGAGGGGGAAGGGGGGAAGGGGGAGAGGGTGGAGCGGGGAGGGGGAGAGGCGGGGAGGGGCTCCGCGGGTACCAAATGTCTCAAATGTTTACAAACAAGTATAAATTAATACAACAATGTCTAAAAAGTCCGCAATCAACCTGGGGGACGCTGGGAATTACCCTGGGAGTCCGGGCCGAGACGAGCCATCAACAACGCCAATTGTCTTTGAGTCTCTGCATGACGTCGATCGTTCTCCTCCCGCATCCGCAATCGAACCGCCCAAAGCATCCGCAAGGCTTTGCCCGCTCGCTGCCTCTCCTCCTCCAACGCAGCCTCTCCAGAGTGTCGACCCTCGGATCATGAAACATGGGGTGGGCAACATTTCTCCGACGGCTAGTCGACGTCGACGGGCATTGCCGCCCGTAATCCCCATCCCTAACACTCGGGCTCCTCTCCTTGGATGTCCCCGAGAGGTGACCTCCGCCAAACATCGTGCACGAAGGGGACGGGCTCGCCGGGAGGCGTTCCTTCGGGAACAACGGCGGCTTGATATGCGGCTAAAAATAAAACAAACAATTATAATCATATACACAATGTAAGGTACATAAATAAATTTACATATTCAAAATCAAGTCATTTAATGGTAGTTTACTTACAAAGGCAAAAGAGTAGCAGGATCGATCACAACCCATTGCGGAGGTTGATCGGCGCCGTAGAATTCCGAATATGGGTGCTAGCGTAAACATCCACAAAAGTGATATTCGGACCATACTCCCTTTCCTATAAATAAAATAAGCGAGATTATTACTTTGAAATTGTATATATAAATGCAACATTTAAACCGATTTAAAAGCATGCATACACTACATTTACACTAAAACTATGGATTTCATAGCATCAACATTGGCTCCCGGCTAACATACGTACATAAACCTATTTAAAAGCATCCATACACTACTACATTTAAATTAACATACATACCATGCGGTCGTGATGCTCGGCGACCGTGAGCGTCCCCGGTATGCAACGCCGCCGACCCCGAGGAGCTGCTCTATTGGCCTCTGCCTCGTTCGGATATGACCTTCGCCGCGGGCGACCCCAATATTCGCAAAATTGACCAAACACCTCAACGGTCATAAAAGTAGGACACAAGGGCTGTTGTCCCGCCGCGAGCCGAGCAAGTATAATAATTTCTCTTCGTGGTACCTATAAAAATATGAATATCTTGTAAACATATAATGATGACATTATAAAATTAAAAGAGTATAATCATTGTTAATTAAACTAATTAAGGATAGATAAATATGTTACAAATAAAATCCTTAAACGGCTTTGTGAGCCTCGCTCAAAGAAAACATATCTAGCCGTCGCCTCGTGATGTCCGGATCCCAATAATATTTAGCCTACAACATATAATGATAACATTACAAAACTAAAAGAGTATAATCATTATTAATTATAACATTTTAATAACAAACTAACATTTAAGTTTTAAATAAAAACCATTAACACATTACCTTAAACTCATCCCACGCATCCTCCTTCGCCTCTCGTGGCAATTTTTTCCGATGGGCCAAAACTCGGTCATTTTCCGAGACCGCCGCACGCCCGATCTTAGTGCCAGTGGTGGGGTATCCACCTACCCACCGCCAAGTATATTTATACAATAACATTTTAACTTAAATAATGAATTATATATAAAGCAAAAAGGAACCAACTTATATCAAATTAATGAAGAGTTACTTATGGTCATAAAGTGCCGAGATCCAGGACATATATCCTCCCCTCGGAATCTACGGTAGTCGCAGTACCGGCCCCGCAGGTGGAGCTAGTACTACCGAGTGAGGGGTCAACACCATCGCTACCGGATCGGGACGGTTGCGTCCCGGAATCAAAGTGTAAATGGGCTTGGTCCTCTTACCCTTGCCCTTTCTACTAGAACTCATCCGTATTACGGTAGAAAATATTAAAATTTACAACTTTAACAATAGGAAACAATATATTCACAATACATCTAAAACTTTAAAGTTCTAATAATCTAAAGCATTCACAATACATATAAAACTTTAAACTATTAATAATATAAAGCATTCACAATACATATAAAACTTTAAAGTTCTAATAATCTAAAGCATTCACAATATATATAAAACGACGGATATTAAAAATAATCTAAAGCATTCACAATACATATGAAACTTTAAAGTTCTAATAATATAAAGCATTCACAATACATATAAAACTTTAAAGTTCTAATAATCTAAAGCATTCACAATACAATTTTAAACTTTAAACTATTATTAATCTTCGTCCCCATCATCATTTGGACTCGAATTACTACAAAACTCGAGTTCTTCATCTTCGTCTTCGGACTACGATGAATCAAACTCGGTTCCTCTTCCTCTTCCTCTTCCTCTTCCTCTTCCTCTTCCTCTTCCTCTTCCTCTTCCTCTTCCTCTTCCTACTGATTCATCAATATCAATGTGCGCGAGATGACCCGAACGAGGCGGGGAGTTGGCAAATTCACCGGTAAGATATCCTCCTCGGGTTCATCAACATTTTTGAGGAATATGAGTGACATCATCTAATGGATGATTAGGCGATGAAACGTTAGGTGGCACCGGCATTTCATCCTCTTGATAGGGTGCTTCTAATGACGACTCTGTAGTTGTCGACGAGGGTAGGTTGTCAATCATGCTCCTAGCCTTGGTCATCCAAACGACCCTTGTCCGTCGGGTCGCGGACGAGGGTAGGGAGTCATGTATACTGTTGTGCTTGAGATGCTAAGATGAAGACGTCGTCGCCATTATGTCTCGGACGAGTCCTTTACATCGACGAGGTCAAATATGGCGTGCTTCTTAACACCTCGCACAGCATTCCGCCAATCACAATTGAACAAGACAACACTTTGTTTCTACCCAAATACTCCACCTCGACTACTTCTTTCAGACGCCATAATAATCATTCCCTATAAGCTTCACACCGCTATTCCACGTCAATTTAGACAAACCGTAAGCTTTGGTATGAAACACATAGCCATTCACGAAATAACCGTTGTATAAATGAACGTTCAAGTACGGAGATGATGCTAAATGTCTTAACCTCGCGGCTTTGGCATCACCCGGATGTTCGGCTATCTATAAGACAATATTGTAACTAATTTAATACAATTTTAAGATTGAATGTTTAAAGAAGTGTATAGAATAAATTTGAATGAAACGAAATATTTACATATTTCCTTAGCCGCTTTGGAAATTCTCTTCTTCGTCCTAGTTGCGATGAGTTACGGAGATAAATCCCGAGCTAAATCTTCAAACATTCTCGCAATAGGGTTAAACAAGGCATTTCATATGCGGGTAATTAAACATGCATAATTTAATCGACGAGGCGTAAACATAACATCAATGACTTACTTGATATATTCCCCAACCTCGTCGCAGTTAAGAAGAACATACGTTTCGACCGCGGCAAACTCTTTAGCGGTTAACGTACGCGTACCAACCCGTTTGCCGAGGAACCGACCGGGGGATGAAAATACGAGAGATGTTTCCACTTAGACGGAAAACCACCATCGTAATTGCGGCCAACCCTAGTCAATCTCGTATCAACATCGGGAGGAAAATATGTTCGACAAAGGCAACAATCTCATCTATGATAACGGCCTGCGAAATTGAGGCCTCGACCATGGCCCTATTGCTCATCTTCCTTTTCAATTGGCCTAGATACCTAAAAGTCATTCGTAGATTAAAACATAAATAATGTTAAAGAAGGTATATTGTTAACGCTCAAATTATTTAGAAATAGAATAAATTCAATTACCTCTCAAATGGATACATCCATACGTATTGAACGGACCACCGACTCTAGCTTCGTATGCCAAGTGGACCGGTAAATGCTCCATAGAATCAAAGAATGAAGGAGGAAATATCTTCTCAAGTTTGCACAAAGTCACTACGATGCTCTCCTCAAGCTTTTTCATGTGATCAACACGCGGTGTGGTCGATGTTAACGCTCGGAAAAACTCACTTAACTCGTTAACGCCACCCGGATATTGTCAGGCAAGAGACCCCCGAGAGCAATCGGAAGTAGCCTATCCCGGCAAAACGTGGCAATCGTGACTCTTCAAACCCCGCACTTTCCCCTCCTCTACATTGACACGCTTACCAATGTTAGACGCGTAACCATCTCGGAAGCCTTAACTCCTTGAGCCATTTCGGGAGGAGGAGCCTCTTTTCCTTTGTAAGCACGTATTGAGCCATCGGTCTAACTGGTTTACCATTGACGTCGTATACCAAGTCTAAGGCCGGCCGCCTACATATTTCCTTAAGGTCCTTTCGAGCTTTTCGTTGTCTTTAGTTGTTCTCTTGAAATCCATCAACGTGTTAAAAACATTATCGAATACATTCTTCTCAATGTGCATCACGTCAAGGTTATGTCGAATGAGATTTGTTTTCCAAGATGGCAGCTCCCAAAATATACTCCTCTTGATCCAGCTTATGGGTAGTCCCAAACCCTTGTATTTTGGTCTTCGAAAACTTTTTCCCCACCGAGGATCGGGCAATCTAGATACCTCCTCATAGACCGTGTCACCACTTAAACGAATCGGGGCCTCATCATGGTCAATCTTGTTCTTTTTAAATGCATTCTTACGGGTCTGAATAGGTGGTCCTCCGGAAGAAATTGTCTATGGCAATCGAACCAACATGGTTTTCCGTGAGTGCGCGTGAGCGTGAAAGACTTTGTGTCACTCATACAATACGGACAGGCCAACTTCCCGTGGGTGCTCCAACCCGATAACATCCTATATGCGGGGAAGTCATTAGCTGTCCACATCAACGCAGCCTTCATGCTTTGAAATTCTCTCGCTTGAAAGCATCCCACGTTTCGACCCCATCCTCCCAAAGCCGCTTCAATTCGTCCATCAAAGGTCGGAGATAGACGTCAATGTTCCTCCTGTGCAAGCTGTTTGGGCTGGGATGAATAACGACAAGAACATGTAGGGATCACTCATACACAACCAGTGTGGCGGAAGATTGTAGACCGGTGGCTATAACCGGCCAACAAGAGTAAGATTTTGCCCCGGGACCAAACGGATTGAAACCATCGGAAGCGGATGCATAACCGTATATTTCTTGCTTCGTACGCAAAGTCGGGATAAGTCTCATCAAAGTGTTTCCATGCCTCCCCATCACCGGGATGAATCAACACACCATCTTCACGCAAACTTTCCTTATGCCAACGCATTGCCTCGCGGTAGATTTAGACGCGTAGAGGCGTTGCGATCTTGGAATCAACGGCATGTAACGCAACCGCTTATGTGGTCTGTTTTTCTTGTGTTTTGAACTCCCTCCGACTTGGCTTATATCTACTTTGTCCGCAAATTGAACACTCTGTCTTCTCGTGAATCTTCCTTGTAGAATAGCATGCAGTCATTCTTACACGCATCAATCTTTTCATAACATAGCCCAATCCGCCCAACCAACTTCTTTGTCTCATAAAAGTTTGTAACCATCTTATTCTCTTTCGGCAACATCCGCTTAATTGCTTTCATGATACGATTATAAGCGGCTGGCTAATATTGCAATCAGCCTTTATGTTAAGGAGCTCACCACAGCCTCCAACACACCGATCTCGCAACCTCGGATAGACCTTCTCTTTGCAGAGTCCATAGCATCAATAAATTTCTTGGCCGCAGGGGTTGGTTCTTGCCGTTGGTTCTCTCGACCAATCGAAGGAAGGACCGGCTGCATCCCTAACCATATCTTCCATATTCAAAGGTGGTTCTTCATTGTCCCGAATAATAGGTTCGGGTTCGGGAGGTACATGAATATTCTCGGGGGGATTATTCGCAACATTTGTGCGCAATCTCAGCTCACCATGACGGGTCCACCGTTTGTACCCAACTTCAAACCCGTTACGCAAAAGATGTTTCTGAGTGTCGATCAAGCTTAGATACTTGACATTACAACACTTGTCGCATGGACACCTAATCTTACCATCCTTATCCATGTGACCGGTTTTATTTAATTGAGCAAATTCAACAAACCCCTTCAACCCTCTATAAAACTCGTGGGATTGATACCGCGTTGATTCGGCAACTTCCGCTTGTACATCCAACTACGATCATCGTTACCGTACATCACTCCTGCATTGCAATCCATATATTATACGTACACTCAATTTAATCGACGGATGAAACAAAATTGGGATGTTAATAATTATTGGATTTCATAATATATTAACAGTTTAGAAGTAATTAACGTATTATCATTCCCTAAATTTGAATTACAAACTTAAAAGCAACACATGCATCTTCTTAAAATAAATATAAAGCTTCTAACTCATATTTAACAATATATTAACAGTGTCTTCTTAAAGTGTCTAGGAACTCGTTCCCGCTCCCGAACTCGAATCTCTACTCTTCCTCCGCCTCGGTCCCCTGGAGGTCTTTGGTCTAGGTATGTTGAAAAAGCCGCCCGACCTCGTCCTAGCTCGTATCGTGTGAGCGTGGATCAATCGGGCCCGTAGCTCTCGCACGCTCTTCCTCGCCTCAAGGCCTCCTCGCGAGCTATCACTTCGGGATCATTTCTCAAAGCAGCCTCTCTCCGGATCTCCCGTCTCTCATAATCTCCGCAATGTCGTCGGTGATTTCATCGTGGTTGCGCTTGGCCTCCATGCCTCTTAATATCCGGCCGGAAGAATAGTCTCGCCCAAAACACTCTCGGCCGAGCCTCTATCATCACCGTACAGACTTGCCGCTCATCGTACCATGTCGATACTCGGTGGTCGAAATGTGCTACCTCTAGTATGACGGAGTAGTGGTCGTATCGGAAGAAAGCCCTCTAGAAATGCTCGCCAAAGAAATGTGTAGTCTCGAGGCTCTACCATAATCATCGGCATTGTATTAGTCGTCAATCGCTCTCTCAAAGTCCGAGATGGTCTCAGCTGCGGGTATCCGTACTGTCTCGCTCACTAGAGATGGAATGCAAAAGGATGATACATGTAGTCCCTAAGTCGGACAATAATCGACCCGTCCCGAATATCTCTCATAGTCGCAATCCCTATGCCGGAATCCAATAGTTCAGTGTTTGCGGTCTCATATCGGGCCAAGGCCAACCTCCTATGCCAACTCTCGCAGCCGGCATCCCTCAATATCCCGCGCCGTCTGGGCCACCCAAGGTAATGCCGTCTCGCCCTCCGGCGGGCGAGATCAAGCGAAATCTCTCATACACCCACAATGATAGTAACTGGGCCGCTCGAACCCACGTACTGATCCTCAGCTAATCTATCAATGCCGTGGTATGTCTCCGCTAGCAACAAATGGGAATGATGTCCATCGCTCCTCGACTGCATTGAATATGCCGGATGTCAACTCCTCGATCACCTCTCAGCTGCCTGATGATCTCTAACAGCGTAGCTGGACACACTCCGATGTAGCCGCAGAAGTAGTGCGCAGACAGAATGAGCAACATGAATATATCTAAGATTGAAACTTTGAAAGTAGATTTATTATTATAATAATTAATCAAAGTTTCAATCTTTGGGCCTAACGCTTGTGCAAAAAACTTGAGATTTTCCACTCCAGCATAACCCCATGGTAGTGGTTGTACGTGATAGTAGTGGGGTGGAAAATATCAAGTTTGCACAAAGATTTGGCCCAAAGATTGAAACTTTGAAAGTAGATTTATTATTATAATAATTAATCAAAGTTTCAATCTGGGCCTAACGCTTGTGCAAAAACTTGAGATTTTCCACTCCAAAGATAACCCCATGGTAGTGGTTGTACGTGATAGTAGTGGGGTTGGCTTCTATCCCATCCCGAAATACACGCATGAATTGCAAATATCACTTTGTCTACTTGCTTTATAATCGAAAATCAAGAAATTTTGACAAAGATAACCCCACGGTCTCCAAGTGCACGACGTAGACTAGGTCAATATTACACCTGTCGATTATAATCGACAGGTGTAATCAACCATATATGTCTAGTATACACTCGTAGAACAATAGGATTAATGCAACCGAAATATTTCAACTATCGACAATTCAAGCAATTTTAATAGACAATAATGATATTTATATATATACATATATGTATATTTTTATTTTAATTTTTATTAAATATAACATGTTACATATTTGATTATGAGTACGGTTATTTATCGTTTTCTTTATAGTGGCATATGTTTTCTTCTATTCGTTAATATTACTAAATATGTAACAAACTAGGATACATAAACTCGTATCCTAATTTGTTTCATATAAGGTGCATCTAGGGTGCCGTGGATTGATTTGTGCGCTCAAACGTAGGCGACATAATCACCGTCCGCGATGCCGTCAATCGCCCCAAAATGAGATCTAGAACTAGATGTTCCTAAATTATTTCATCCACAGCTTTTCTTACTTATTTGTTTGTAAATCGAATATTACGTTTTTAAATTAATTATTACCACCATTTAGATTACGCATTATTCGTTTTTTCTTTAGCTCTTTATCAATTATTTTTGTGATTTTCATAGATACTCTTTATTCTCAGTTATGGTTCTCAAAGCACATTTTATGATTTCAGGTACTACACCTTAAATGTTGGTTTACTTATTTACGCGACACGTATATACGTAAACCGTATCCTAGTTTGTTTCATATAAATGGATTTACAAAATTTTAAAAATGTCTTTGACTTCGTATGCTTTTCCTTTAATGCCCTAATATGTATCCCGTATTGGTTTCTCTACCTCATCAAAAAAAAAAAAAAATTGATAAGAAAAGAAGTGTATATATTATCTCTACCTCAACAATTAAAACCTAACTCGTCAATCACAAACTAAGTTCCCTTATAACACGGATGTTGGGAAAGTTAGGAAGAAATCCCCTCATAAGTCTTAACCAAACCACGGCCTACTCTATTTCGTACAAAAATGTACTCAACTAACCAAAATTTTTGGTATACCGACCTTCGTATAACGAAAGTTTGGTACGGTACTACCGTACAGATTATGCATTCTTGGTTGGTACACGGTATACAAATATGAGTTTGGTTTGTGTACCGTGTACCGAGTATATTTTTATAAAAATTAGATGATGTCATGACATAGGCACATTTAACAAAATTTAATAAGCAATGCTAATATTGGTATAACATCAACACTTTTGACAATTCAAGTATTTCGTAAACCGATAATGACCCACTTTGCAAAATCATATGTACATACCAAACCAAATGACTATGTTAAGAACTAGGTTAAGAAAAGAAATGGAACATTTTATTTATTAGCTTTACTAGGTTAAGAACTAGAGTTTTAGAATCTAATACTTCGTAAAATGCAAGTGTCGACCATAAACACTTTTGGCCAAGGCATTTAATCAAGGCATTTAATCAAAATTGTTACTTGACTAGAAGAAAACCAGTTCAACCAAGCTTCACTTTAATTACATTCTACAAGACCTATTCGCTTAGAAATCACTAGGACACCAATGATCGAACTTAGGGGTAAACTGTCACAGCACAACGATAAAAATCTATCGCCTTTCAAAAACATATATTAGCTGTTCCATTTGACTTCACAATTGCACACTCATAAACCAAATTCCAACTCAAACCCACCAATCCAAACTCAAAAATCATCTTTTACTAATTGAATTTGAAAATGAAAAAAAAGAGGTAGAGAGCGAAAATCAGTAACCACTTTGTTAAACAAAGTTGTTCATGTTTCAAAACGTCATTTAAAAAAAAAAAAAAAAAAAAAAAAAAATTAAAATTAATACAAAATTACAACTTCATGGAACACACGCATACACACACGTAAACACTCACGTACACCCAAAATTCATGGTTGAGTACAGAGAAGAGAGAGAAACACGGTGAGAAATCGAAACCAACTAAAATTCACAACAAATTAACACCCTATCCTCGAATTAGAACTACTTATTTGAAAGAAATCGAAACATTTACCTTGATTTGATTAGAGCAAGAGAGAGAAACACGGAGAGGCGGCGGACGGATCCAGACGGCGTGAGAGCTCGAGCGGACGGTGAGGCGACGGCGATGAGGCGACTGGCGGTGAGGCGACGGCGATGAGGAGATCCACGGCTGCGTGAGCTTCTTCTTCTAGGCCGCCGCTTCTTCTTCTAGGTCCGCAGAGAGATGAGAGATAGCGGGAAGAGAGAGAGGGAAATATTTGGCGTAATTGATTTCGAGAAATAAAATGTGTATTTATAATTTTCACAATGACGGAATATTCCGCCGCTAAATATTAATTATAGCGGCGGAAATTAAATTCCGACGCTATAATTAATATTTAGCGGCGGAATATTCCGTCGTCGTTAAATCCGACGCTAAACGATACGTACGCTCACCCGGATCGATGACATGTCACTCCCACCGACTGACGGTAATTTCCGCCGATGAATAATAATAATAATAATAATAATAATAATAATAATAATAATAATAATAATAATAATAATAATAATAATAATAATAATAATAATAATAATAATAATAATAATAATAATAATAATAATAATAATAATAATAATAATAATAATAATAATAATAATAATAATAATAATAATAATAATAATAATAATAATAATAATAATAATAATAATAATAATAATAATAATAATAATAATAATAATAATAATAATAATAATAATAATAATAATAATAATAATAATAATAATAATAATAATAATAATAATAATAATAATAATAATAATAATAATAATAATAATAATAATAATATTATTATGATTATTATGATTATTATTATTATTATTATTATTATTATTATTATTATTATTATTATTATTATTATTATTATTATTATTATTATTATTATTATTATTATTATTATTATTATTATTATTATTATTATTAATAGAAATTTCCCTATACCCTATGCCCTATACCCTATACCCTATACCCTATGCCCTATACCCTATGCCCTATACCCTACACCCCTATACCCTATGCCCTATACCCTATGCCTTATACCCTACACCCCTATACCCTACACCCCTATACCCTATGCCCTATACCCTACACCCCTATACCCTACACCCCTATGCCCTACGCCCTATGCCCCTACGCCCTATGCCCTATACCCTACGCCCTATACCCTACGCCTATACCCTATACCCTATACCCTATACCCTACGCCCCTGCCCTATGCCCTATGCCCTATGCCCTACGCCTCTATGCCCTATACCCTAGCCTATACCCTATGCCCTACGCCCTACGCCCTATGCCCTACGCCCTATGCCCTATACCCTATACCCTATACCCTATGCCCTATACCCTACGCCCTACGCCCTACGCCCTACGCCCTACGCCCTACGCCCTACGCCCTACGCCCTATGCCCTACGCCCTACGCCCTACGCCCTATGCCCTACGCCCTACGCCCTATGCCCTATACCCTATACCCTATACCCTATACCCTATACCCTATGCCCTACGCCCTACGCCCTACGCCATACGCCCTACGCCCTACGCCCTATACCCTACGCCCTATACCCTACGCCCTACGCCCTATACCCTATACCCTACGCCCTACGCCCTATGCCCTACGCCCTACGCCTACGCCCTATACCCTACGCCCTACGCCCTATACCCTATGCCCTATACCCTATACCCTATACCCTATACCCTATACCCTATACCCTACGCCCTACGCCCTACGCCCTACGCCCTACGCCCTACGCCCTATACCCTATACCCTACGCCCTATACCCTATACCCTATACCCTACGCCCTATGCCCTATGCCCTATACCCTATGCCCTATACCCTATACCCTATACCCTATACCCTACGCCCTATACCCTATACCCTATACCCTATACCCTATACCCTACGCCCTACGCCCTACGCCCTATGCCCTACGCCTACGCCTCTACCCTACGCCCATACCCTATGCCCTATGCCTATACCCTATGCCCTATCTGCGCCCTATGCCCTATACCCTACGCCCTATACCCTATACCCTTATACCCTATACCCTACGCCTCTACGCCCTACGCCCTATATACCCTACGCCCTATGCCCTATACCCTACGCTACGCCCTGCCTATGCCCTATACCCTATGCCCTATACCCTACGCCCTATACCCTATACCCTACGCCCTACGCCTATACCCTATGCCTCTACGCCCTATACCCTATGCCCTACGCCTCTATACCCTATGCCTATACCCTACGCCCTATACCCTATACCCTATGCCCTATGCTCCTATACCCTATACCCTATGCCCTATACCCTACGCCTATGCCTCTACGCCTCTATACCCTATGCCTCTATACCCCTATGCTCCTTATGCCCTATACCCCTATGCTCTATACCCTATACTTACGCCTCTATACCCTACGCCTATACCCTATACCCTATACCCTATACCCTATACCCTATACCCTATACCCTATACCCTATACCCTATACCCTATACCCTGTGGCTTGTGGCTTAGTGGTTTAGTGGTTGTGGTTTAGTGGTTTGTGTTAGGTTTAGTGGGTTAGTTGTGGGTTAGGGTGGCTTGTGGTTAGTGGTTTAGGTTTAGGGTTTAGTGGTTTGTGGTTTAGTGGTTTAGTGGTTTAGGTTTAGTGGTTTGTGGTTTGTGGTTTAGGTTAGGGGTTAGGTTTAGGTTTAGGTTTGTGGTTTGTGGTTTAGGGTTTGTGGTTAGGGTTTAGGTTAGGTTGTGGTTTAGTGGTTTAGTGGTTTCAGTGGTTAGGGTTAGGCTTAGTGGTTTAGTGGTTAAGGGTTTAGGTTTGTGGTTTAGGTTTAGGTTTAGGTGGTTTAGTGGTTTAGTGGTTTGTGGTTTAGGTTTAGTGGTTTAGGTTGTGGGTTAGGGGTTAGGGATATAAGAATTGCAAGGGTTCTTGTAGCTATTCCCAAATTGGTAAATTGCATACAATTTTAAAATTTTTATCCAAAATAAAACAAAAACAAGATTAGTCCAAAACTATGAACTAACCAACTATTAGACAACACTGAGATTATTGTCTCATAAGTCATAACTAAGATATCCGTAAAATAAAGACCCACATCATTACCGCCGAGCACACCGCACTCTCTCGGCCCCCACCACCGCGCATGTCATCATCTACATCGTAAGCTTCAATGTTGACATCGTGAAGGGTTGTCTCCTCGCACTCATCAAGCTCCATATCTCGTCTTCGCGATGAAGGCTTAGGAGGCAAAGACACCCTCTAGTGGCCTCGTATTGCTCTAAGTCAAGGAATCTGGGAAGTCGACCGAGAAATGGATGTATAATTTGCCCTCGCGAATGGTCTTTGTACATTGGCATCCCTTCGTCATTTATTGCCTTGAATTGATCTCGCTTAACAACTTCTCCAGTTGGGATTTGATGAGGAGCCGCCCGTTATCTAGATGAGTCAAGATAAATTGGAAGCCACATAATGCCTCGCAAGGGTCAACGCGTGCTCAACAAATATGTCATCACCCTTTCGCTTGAACTTTGGGTGCTCTTTCTATTGTAGTACAAAGACTATGTCTCCAAGAAGAGTGTCGTGGCATAGGGTGTATGTGGTATGTGGTTTAGGTTTAGGTTTAGTGGTTTAGGTTTAGGGTTAGGGTTTAGGGTTAGGTTTGTGGTTAGGGTTTAGGGGTTAGTGGTTTGTGGTTTAGGGTTTGTGGTTTGTGGTTTAGGGTTGGGGGTTGGGGGATATAAGAATTGCAAGGGTTCTTGTAGCTATTCCCAAATTGGTAAATTGCATACAATTTTAAATTTTTTATTCAAAATAAAACAAAAACAAGATTAGTCCAAAATTAGGAAACTAACCAACTATTAGACAACACTGGAGATTATTGTCTCATAAAGTCGAACCCAGATTCGGACCTGCAGAAGGGAGAGAATTGAAATGTGGAATTACTCGAAATTAAAGATGAAATAGCACTGTGGTAAAGAGCGGCTCGATATTTGTTTTTTTCAAATTCAATTGCCGGAGAGAGAGAGAGAGAGAGAGAGAGGATGGGAGTGAGGGATTTAGAGGCTAGGTGTCTCGATTAATTTGGTTTGAAAGTTTGAATTGGATTATCTCGCTTGTTTGTTCGTTCGGAAATTTTGAAATTTTAAATGAGCGCCAAGAAGAGTGTCAGAGCTTCATCGGCTTCTCCCCGGGAATGTAATTTTCTCGTCCATTTTGCATACCCTTCTCCACAACCACTTCCAAGACCTTCTTCTCCCGTACAACCATTTCGCCCTTGCATTGTGGGCGCGGTCTTTCTCCCGGAAATTTTGAATTTTTTTTTATTAAACATCGACGGAATATTTCCGTCGCCGATAAATAAAAAATTATTAAATTATCGGCGGAAATATTCCGTCGGTGTTTATTAAAAAAAAAAAAGCATTTAATTTCACCGTCGGAAATATTCCGTCGGTGTAATATTTCGAAAAGAAAAATAAAAAATATTTTAATTTCAGCGTCGGAATATTTCCGACGCTGATAATTAAAAAAATAAAAAAATGATATATTTTCACCGGCGGAATAATTTCGTCGCTGTTAAAGATTTAGCGGCGGAATATTCCGTCGGTAAATCAACCGCCAAATTAGCGGCGGAAATAAACGAATATTCGAGGAATATTCTTTTTAGCGGCGGAATTTAGCGGCGGAATTAAATTCCGTCGCTAAATTTGACGCCAAAATAATTCCGACGCTAAATACTATATTCCGTCGCTAAATAGCGACGGAATCTGTCCGTCGCTGTTATTTCCGTCGCTAAATGACCTGTTTCTGGTAGTGTAACTCATCTCTTATGAACTGCTTAGGCAATATTCATAAACAACCCCCGAACAACCGAGATAGTTATTGTCATAACTCATCTCCTGTGAACTGCTTAGGCAATATTCACCAGAAACAACCCCCTAACAACCGAGATAGTTATTGTCATAACTCATCTCCCGTGAACCGCTTAAAGCAATATTCACCGTAACTAACCCTCCAACAACCAAGATACCAAGTCCAAAGACATATCATAAACTTGCAATATAAATCCACACTTGGGATAACAATATAACCATAAGATAAATAAATCCACACTTGGGATAATATAATAACATGCTAAATAATCCACAAAAGGGGATAAGCAATATAACAACGTATCATAAACAATTCCTACGTAGTCATTACACAACTTCGGATAACCTCAATAAGAGTTCATGATCTACCTCCCAAGTTTGAACTACATTGGTGAAGTACGAATCAAGCTTAATAACCAATTTCCGGACAATATTCTATATTACAAGGTCTTTATAGGAATTCATGTTAAATTTATCAAGTTGGGGTTACATTGATAAAGCTAAATAAGATTACCAACAATTTCTGATTCAGACTTAACGTGCTTTCGTAGTTCCATAGTAACCCAATTAAGGTGTAATTAAGTGATACAATTGTCCCAAGTATAACCTAGGTTAAAAGGATTAATTCATATCCGGAAAGGTTAGATTCCAAACTTTATTTTGGTTAAGGATCATACTAGGAGGTTACTAGTGAAAATTCAAATAAACAGGGAACCGGGCCACTCGCCAACATGGGCGATCAAGCCACCACTTGGGCGACCGCCCAAGTGGATTTTTAAAGCCAAAGAGAGTTTCTGCCGTGATGGGCGGCCGCCCTCACCACTTGGGCGACCGCCCAAGCCTTCCTCCAGCCCATTTTCAGATTTTTATCCATTTTGAACCTAGTTTTCCTTTCCTTATACCATGCTTATCACAAGAACACCAAAGGGAACCTTAGCTTTACCAAGTCTCACTCAAAATAAGTAAACCCAAACCCAAGTAACCCTAGATTGATTATCACTACAATTTCCACCCATTTCAACCCTTTAGGTTATCTTCCTTGAACCCTAACTTCAACTAGTTTCATTTTCCAATCATCCAACTTCCATTAAGGTTCCAAGGCATGAAATCAACATCACAAGAACAAGAACAACATTTAAAGAACTTATGAACAAGTAGGAGAAGGGAATCATAACAACTCACCTTAGGGTTTTAGAATGGAAAGTTGAATCTTCTTAACTTGATTTGTTCCTCTAGGTGATCCAAGCTCAAAGATGCCCTTGGACTTGAAAATGGGTGAGAGATAAGCTTGCTATTTGTCTTGGAAGAGAAGGCTCCAATGGAGGTTTTCCCCATGGAGTTTGCTAGGGAAAAGGGAGTAAGAATAATGAGGGAGTAAGGAGGAAGGGGGGAGAGTAAGGAGGATGGGAGGGGAGTTAGACACTTGGCATGATTTAGGGAGAGTAAGACATTTTTGGCCCCCCATCAAAATATCTAGGCTTTCAACATTTAATATTAACTCTTTAGTAATTAAAGACTTTCCACAATTAAATCAAGCCTTCATTTTTAATTCTTTATCCTAATTATTTATTCTACCCATTTTAACCTCCTCTACTATTTATCTATTTCTATTTTATTATTCCCCATGGTTCTTTATTTAATACTCCCTCCGTCCCACCTTATTACAAACCATTTTTTCGGGCATAATAATTAAGAAATATTATTAAGATAATGAAAATGTGTGGTAGGAAATGAAGAGAGAGAATGAGTGGAGTTGGTTGAATAAATTGTGTGATAGAAAATGAAGAGAGAGAATGAGTGGGTGGGATAGGGTGAATATTAAATAATAAATTTATTTCCATTTTGGACAGTTTGTATTCACGTGGGACGGACCAAAAAGAAAATAAGTTTGTATTCACGTGGGACGGAGGGAGTATTTCTCTTGAATTCTTAAGAGGTTCTAAATTACTACTCACCCAACTTATCTTAAAATAAGAATTTAAAGACATAGATGAACACATAAAGTCAACATAAATATTAAAAGCATATAATATGATATTAAATTTGGTGCCTAGGGTTGGGGTCGTCACACTCACTCCCCCTTAAAGAAAATTCGTCCCGAATTTGACTGTCACTTACCTAAATGTTCAACCTGCCTCGGTTACTTAGGTACCTCAGATTCCAATTCCCAAATAGTCTCTTCAATGTGGTGATTCTTACCCAAAATTCCTAATTCCATTAATAATACGATATTACAACTTAATGCTCCATGAATACCTTACAAACATCACTAACCCGAATTTTCACGACCTCAATAAAATATCAATGATTAAAAGTCTTACAACTTATGTCACTAAATACACTACAATATTACATTTAAAACTTTAAATACTCTATAAGCTGCCCTAAGTCAGTCTATAAGTCAAATCACCAACCTTTTCTAAAGCTTCAAATGGATTAACGAACTTTGGCGCCACTTTACCTTAGGTCTTGCCTCTCCAAACTCACCCCAACAAATTAGAGATCGATATTTTCTTCTCAAACTATGCCTCATACAGTTTTATCTTAATGTTAGCATGATAACTACTATTATACGCACTCAACCACTGGTAACCATACGTACTATTGACTACTAACATCCATTGTTCATGCCCGTAGCATATCATCAACAACAAGTAATGATTCCTCAACTTTTTACAAGGTTAAACTTAATAGCATTCCTACCTTCCCAAAAGGACCTTCCCGAACGTTGTCTATCCAATCCATTTAACACTATGGGTTTTATACAATCGAACCATCCCCTAACATATGTGAGGGCTTTATTAATAACATCTCATCAAGCTATATATATAACGAGTAGAAAATATAATTCAACTTTCTATAACAAAATAACATACCCTTCTTTACTTCCAATGTAACTAAATCACAAAATCTATCGTGATAATACTCCCAAGTTCAATCTAGAACTCTAAATATTTTAATAGGCCTTCTAACGTCAATATTCTATTTTCACCCTTATGACCAAACCCCTTATGTCTTGACTTGCTTGAAACGAGTTATTTCAATTATCTCATCCTCATTTCTTATGATACAAACATTAAATAACTGCCTATGAAATAATAAATGAAAACATGCTAATAAGACCCTGATTCCCATAAACGGAATACTGGTCGACTATATATCACAATTCAATGCTCTAATTATGCCCAGGTCCAGTGACAGATCAATATTCAATCAAATGGTTGGCCGCCCACAACGGAGCCGATCCAACTCCAAAACAAAAACCGAGTCTACTGCGACCTCCACATTAATAACCCCACAATTTATCAATTCATTTCTCGGATCAAAAACTTTAATATACTTAATCAATATAGGGAAACTAGGTTGCCTTTTTACTTGCTTTTGTACGAACTATACCTTTAAAATAACATGACTTTCTAAAATTTACAACATCTTTCAAGATTCCAAGGATAGATAAAATGAGATCAAATGAGACTCGAATGGTTTATTTATTTAAAACTGTCCCATACTAGTTTTAATTAACTAAACCACTCACACTTTTAAAAAAATTTCAAAAGATTGATAAGCTAACAAAATAACTCGAGTGATTTAATTATCTACAACCGTCCCATATCAGTTGTAGATAGTTAAATTACTCACAGATTTTAATGTACACAAAAACGGTTCACTGACCTTATTAAATCAATTATCCCCGAAGGGTACAAATGCTCACACCGAAGTTCAACACACACTTTCAATTGTTAAAACACAATTAAACAATTCCAACATAATATTCTTGTTTGACCTCTATTTATAGTATAGCCACCAGTTATAATATTTATACTTACTTAAATTCTCTTGTAAGAAAACACAATCTCGCAATACTATTACTATCCCCGATAAATAACACTAAAACAATCATTAAGATTATAACTAGGGATGACCAAATCCGGTCCGGTTCCGGTTCCGAGCCTTGAACCGCCGGTTCCGGTTCGGCGAGGAGGTGAACCTTAACCGGCCCGCTTTTCTCACGGTTCCGGTTATCCGGTTCCGGTTTTCTCACGGTTTTGGTCCGGTTCCGGGCTTTTCCGGTCCGATTCCGGGCCGGTTCTATTGAAAAACAACAAATTTTCGTCCGGTTCCGGGCTTTTTCCGGTCCGGTTCACCATTTTGGTGAACCTTAACCGGCCCGCCTCCAAACCGGTTCCGGTTACCCCGGTTCCGGTTTTCTCCCCGGTTCATGGCGGTTTCGGGCTTTTCCGGTCCGGTTTTCCGGTTCCGGTCCGGTTCCGGTCTGGTTTGGCCATCCCTAATTATAACTAGGTAAATCATCCTCAATTCAATAATTCCTCAAGTTGTATATTCAACACTTTTACTTAATTTGAGTCATCTATTCCCTACCTTTAATATTGGTATTGTACTTAGTAACAATGTAATGCATACCTCCAGTTTCCGGTCAATTACCATGATTTCCTAATAAGAAAATATAATTGAAACGCTCATAGATCAATCATTCCCAATTGTGATTAAACATTAACGGTGTAAACTAACTTACCTCTCGATAACTGTCAACAACTAAAAATCCGCATAACGCCAGTCTCTCATAAGCATCACACCAATCTCTTATTTTAGTCATGCAACTAAGTCGACCTACAGGGTATAATCATCCTAAAGTATCCTGTCTTCCAATAAGATTCATCCTCATTTTATTTTCTCAACTAATGATAATCATTTCTCAAACAAACCATATACATACATTACTAATTCCTGAAGTTGATCCTATAAGTCACCAATAACTACATCTATTATACTTCTTCACATTTACCCTATTTACCTCTCCATAACTAATACACACCCATAATTCAAAACGGTCATATTAACTACAAATGTTGTCTTAAGTATATCCTTAGAACAAATATTCACTGAAATTGTAACACCCGAAATTCAACTAATAACCATTGAGTATCCTACTAGTTTCTAGAATCAGTCATGCAAATCATCAACAAGTGATAACGGATACTTATTTCCTACAGCTACCAATTTGAGATCTCTATAATCTATAAATAACCACCAAGTATCATCTTTTCTAAATATAGTACTAATTTATCCTTACGGAGGTTCGCTAAGCTAATTATCTTCTTTATCAATAATTTCCCAAGATGAATCATCAATTCCATCATCCCAATTAGTGTCCTCTATCTAGAAATCCGAATACCAAAATAGTACCTTATAGCAACTCAAAACCTCAATACCCCGGTATGATACCCGATGAAAACCCATTTTGAAACTCACATGGAAAACACCACTTAGTCAACTAATAGCACATAAGGCAAAGATATATTAGTTCCATAAGATCTCGTACTCGCGATATTTTATAATCCATATAATCCCATGTAGACTATCACTTCCAATACTAGTCTCATATATCTAGTCTCCACCACGAGACACCAATGTATAAATACTCACGCAAGTTATACAACCATAAACCATTCTTAATTAGGCTATACACCTAACCTCAACTAAGAGTTCACCAATTTATTTACCATCTACATGAGATAATTCAAGTGTCTTTTAGATCAAATATAACACACAATTCAAATAACCTTCACATTCCTTAGGCCATACTTTAGACATTTATGCATATATGACATAATATCAATTAATAATTTATCCGCCTCAATTACACACTGAGACAAATTAAACGTAAATAAGGAGACTCGCTTCTTGCGTAGTCCTCCCTAATCACAACCACCATGATAAACAAGAATGATTCGAGGTACTCTCCCATAGGAGTAGTAACCTCCAAAGATATAAGGCAACTTTTAGGCCAATTATGCAAATAAGAGCGAAATGTAATGCCACAAGAGAACGAAATGAACAGAATTTAGAAAAGTATGAACCCTAACTCCGGAGACAGGCAATATACCTCAAATGATTGTGGAGGAATCTATCTCTCCATAACTCACCTTTCCTTGATTCCTTGGTTGGTCAATATCATTTTCTGTCATTGAACAAATTCCTGCATAATACTCTCGACGTCAGTCATCACACACTCTCACTCAGCTAGACTCTACCCCGAGAATTCTAACCGAGCTCTGATACCAACTGTGAGGACCCCGACCCGGAACCTACACGTGTCCCAGGCTGGAGCGTCCTCAAACTAACCCAAATTTCACTAACTTTAAAACTTTATTTAACTTTCAAAAATAATTACAATTGCTATAACCATTTCAAAATAATCTACACCTTTTCACCATGGAGAAATAGTTGGCTAACTTAGAAAGTAAGAAACTATTTTAGTTACAAAAAGGCATCGATTATAACATAAAATGAAGATTTAATAATACAATTCCGCAAATGACTTATACCAAAGTACACTTTCTATACCAACCAAATCATACCCCGACAATTCCCAAAATATAACTTCCAAACTCCTCACCGCCCTTACTTGGCCGGTCCATCTGTCTCGGAATCTAAAAACAGTAAAGGGAGAGGGGTGAGAATAAATCTCAAAGAAGCTATTATGAATGCAAAGAATATGCCATATAAGATGCAACACATAACAAATTGCATACACACCTTGGAAAAGCTGTAAACACCTTCCATTACCTTGGTTTACCTTTTCCCGTCTGAATCATGAGTCGTACCATTGTGAAAGTAAATACTCCACATTTTCTGTGAACGCATATCCACCATAATCAATATCATAAATTCGAGATAGTTATGATTATAACTCATCTCCGTGAACCGCTAGGCATTATTCACAAACAAATCATACAACCGAGATAGTTATCGTCATAACTCATCTCTTATGAACCGCTTAGGCAATATTCATAAACAACCCCGAACAACCGAGATAGTTATTGTCATAACTCATCTCCTGTGAACCGCTAGGCAATATTCACCGTAAACAACCCCCTAACAACCGAGATAGTTATTGTCATAACTCATCTCCCGTGAATCGCTTAAAGCAATATTCACCGTAACTAACCCTCCAACAACCAAGATACCAAGTCCAAAGACATATCATAAACTTGCAATATAAATCCACACTTGGGATAACAATATAACCATAAGATAAATAAATCCACACTTGGGATAATATAATAACATGCTAAATAATCCACAAAAGGGGATAAGCAATATAACAACGTATCATAAACAATTCCTACGTAGTCATTACACAACTTCGGATAACCTCAATAAGAGTTCATGATCTACCTCCCAAGTTTGAACTACATTGGTGAAGTACGAATCAAGCTTAATAACCAATTTCCGGACAATATTCTATATTACAAGGTCTTTATAGGAATTCATGTTAAATTTATCAAGTTGGGGTTACATTGATAAAGCTAAATAAGATTACCAACAATTTCTGATTCAGACTTAACGTGCTTCCGTAGTTCCATAGTAACCCAATTAAGGTGTAATTAAGTGATACAATTGTCCCAAGTATAACCTAGGTTAAAAGGATTAATTCATATCCTAAAGGTTAGATTCCAAACTTTATTTTGGTTAAGGATCATACTAGGAGGTTACTAGTGAAAATTCAAATAAACAGTGAACCGGGCCACCGCCAACATGGGCGACCGCCCTCACCACTTGGGCGACCGCCCAAGTGGATTTTTAAAGCCAAAGAGAGTTTCTGCCGTGATGGGCGGCCGCCCTCACCACTTGGGCGACCGCCCAAGCCTTCCTCCAGCCCATTTTCAGATTTTTATCCATTTTGAACCTAGTTTTCCTTTCCTTATACCATGCTTATCACAAGAACACCAAAGGGAACCTTAGCTTTACCAAGTCTCACTCAAAATAAGTAAACCCAAACCCAAGTAACCCTAGATTGATTATCACTACAATTTCCACCCATTTCAACCCTTTAGGTTATCTTCCTTGAACCCTAACTTCAACTAGTTTCATTTTCCAATCATCCAACTTCCATTAAGGTTCCAAGGCATGAAATCAACATCACAAGAACAAGAACAACATTTAAAGAACTTATGAACAAGTAGGAGAAGGGAATCATAACAACTCACCTTAGGGTTTTAGAATGGAAAGTTGAATCTTCTTAACTTGATTTGTTCCTCTAGGTGATCCAAGCTCAAAGATGCCCTTGGACTTGAAAATGGGTGAGAGATAAGCTTGCTATTTGTCTTGGAAGAGAAGGCTCCAATGGAGGTTTTCCCCATGGAGTTTGCTAGGGAAAAGGGAGTAAGAATAATGAGGGAGTAAGGAGGAAGGGGGGAGAGTAAGGAGGATGGGAGGGGAGTTAGACACTTGGCATGATTTAGGGAGAGTAAGACATTTTTGGCCCCCTATCAAAATATCTAGGCTTTCAACATTTAATATTAACTCTTTAGTAATTAAAGACTTTCCACAATTAAATCAAGCCTTCATTTTTAATTCTTTATCCTAATTATTTATTCTACCCATTTTAACCTCCTCTACTATTTATCTATTTCTATTTTATTATTTCCCATGGTTCTTTATTTAATATTTCTCTTGAATTCTTAAGAGGTTCTAAATTACTACTCACCCAACTTATCTTAAAATAAGAATTTAAAGACATAGATGAACACATAAAGTCAACATAAATATTAAAAGCATATAATATGATATTAAATTTGGTGCCTAGGGTTGGGGTCGTCACACGGTCCACCCAGGCCGGAACATCCGAACCATGGCTTTGATACCATTTGTAGGGACCGCCTCAAACCAAGACCAGCCGCAAAGTCACACAAGAGGGAATCCCACCACCACTATAATCGCACACACACGGTCCACCCAGGCCGGAACATCCGAACCATGGCTCTGATACCATTTGTAGGGACCGCGATCATCGCCACCACTCCACATTAGTATGATATTGTCCGCTTTAGGCCCAGCCCGCACGGATTTGCTCTTGGGTCAACTCCCAAAAGGCCTCATACTAATGAAGTGGGTGTGTGCTCTTATAAACCTGACAATACTTTGTTCAATTGTCGTTGTGGGATTGGGTTTGCACCCCAACAAAATGATGTGTCATAATTTTAATGGTATTTTTAATTAGAGTGTGGCGGATCCACAATCGATGAAACCAATAAATTATCGCCACCTCATTTTGTATCAATCATTTTGTAACCTTCTTTTGTGTCTCTAGCATTGCATTGCTCTGGTTTTATTTTTGTTTTGTTACTTTCATTCTATCTTTTTGGCTGCGTAGACTTTCTTTCTCGATGTGTACTCCATGAGATTTATACCGTCTGTCCCACAACCCACAACAGGTTTAAGTGAACTTGAGTGTGGTTCATCTAATTTTAGATGCAGGTTTCGTGTAGGGAGGGGCGGCTGGAGACTTGAACGGGATCGTTTTATCAAGCAGAAGCCACAAACATTTCCAGTATGGGGGTATGAATGCAAGGAAAGCTTTGGTGAACAAGTTATTTTGGGCAGCGAACAACTTAAGACAATGATCAAGTTATTTAAATCTTTTATTGCACCAACATAGATGTGAATGTTAGTTCCTGATAAGTTTTTTTGAGTTGCATAGAAATGTTAGTTTGAAAACAAACCAAGTTTAAAGGATAATCCATTAATCTCATTTGATTAGGTATTAGATTAGTCATCCATATAAAATACGATTAATGATTAATTGATACAACATTTTCAAAAACAGATAGTATATGGGCTAGTGACCCATAAGTTCCTTTTTTACAAATCTCTTCCCCATAAGTTCCTTCACCATGGACAGTCAAATTTTTGTCCAGTTTGGACAAAATTGCCCTTCTGGGCTTTATCATTTTGCCTCTGCGTCTTAACCTAGCAACCTTACCTGTTTCCCAAAATCAATTTTGCTTTTCCCAAACCAAATTCAAAACGATCAATTCAACGGATAATTTCAATTGTTTCAACAATTTCATTAAGGCGATTGAGATAATTTCAAGGCGATCGAGACAATTTCGAGCTACAATCGATGATAATCAACAATTTCGACCATGGACAAACTTTCTGTTTCAACGAGATTGGCGGGTCCTCTATCTCGAAAATCAATCCTGGGAAAAGAGATTCATCTGGTCTTCATATCGAAATTGAAAAGAACAGGTGAGAGAAAATGGCAGAAATGTTGTATTATACTACTGTTCTTTATAATACTGCATCAGAAATATTGTATTATACTATTGTTTTTTATAATACTGCATCAGAAATATTGTATTATACTATTGTTCTTTATAATACTGCATCAGAAATGTTGTATTATACTACTGTTCTTTATAATACTGCATCAGAAATGTTGTATTATACTACTGTTCTTTATAATACTGCATCAGAAATGTTGTATTATAATATTGTTCTTTATAATACTGCATCAGAAATGTTGTATTATATTACTGTTCTTTATAATACTACATCAGAAATATTGTATCATTTTTAAAATAATACAATATCTTAAAATACTGCATCAATAATACTGCATAAAAATGTTGTATTATAATGTTCTTTATAATACTGCATCAGAAATATTGTATTATACTACTGTTCTTTATAATACTGCATCAGAATGTTGTGAGATCTGTGTATTTATTTCATAGTTGACTGTTCTGATGACCTAGGAATATGCTTATTTGTTGATTGATTACTTTGAATTTTTTTCATGATTGTTTGTTATGCAATGATTGAGCTAATTACGAGTATTTAATTTTTGTTTTGGTGTTTGAATTTGTGAAATCCGCTTCAGAATTTGTTAATTGCTTATGATTTTGCCTTATGAGCTTGTCTTGAGGGCAAAACTAGAAGTTCACTTGTAAAAAGAACTTCTATGAGGAACTTAGTGAGAAATGATTTGTTCCAAAAGGAACTTATGGTGGGGGCAAATTCCCTACTATCTTCTTTCTTTCATTTTAGTATGTTCGTTCCAATGTCAACCTAAATTCCCAAATGGAGTTTTGCGATCTGAGCTCTAGAGACCAGCCTGTTACAGTTGGTATGAGAGCGGTCTATCCTTCGGCTGCTCGGGTTGATACTTCCGTGTGTAAGATGATGGAGTACGAGGCCTTCGCTGATGGTTGTTTTCTGATTGGAATTGGTCCACAAATCCTCCTTGAACTACCTAGAGACAAAGATAAGTCTATGTTTTGGCATTCCTTGAGAGGATTGTTCAAACAAACTCACTTGAGGACTATTTTGATGAATTTCAGATAGTTCGGGCTCAATTGGAGGGTGCAGCTTCACATTTGTGTGAGGTATTGGATGAAATTTCTCTTAAACTTTTTCATTGCTGGGCTAAAGGAAGAAAGTAAGTCCTATGTAAAATGGTGGAGACCACAGACGGTTCATGATGCTCGGATTTATGTAAAATATCATCAAGCAAAGCCACTTACAAAGCATTATCAGAAGGAAAAAGCTAGTCAGAATTTTGACAGTTCTTCTGAAATCGTTGATGAGGTAATTTCTGATTCCGTTGATAGTTTTGTTGCTAATGATGTGGATTATAATTGTGAAATTGATTTGACTACAAATGATTTAGAGGTCCAAGAGGAAAATGGTGGAGGTGTGTATTATTGCAAGGGGGAAACTAATTCTCAGGCTGATGCTAGTTCCATTTTGGATGCTGATGATAGGATTGCGAGTTTTACTCAAAGGGAAGACAATATGGATAAAACTAGTGTGGAATTCCCTTCAATGATCTTAGATAGTATTAGGAACTATCAAAAGAGGGATCAAACTAAAATACTGCACTCCAACTGTTCGATAAAATTCCTAGCAGTGAAAACAGATGAATTGAATAATGAAAATGGTGCTAATAATGGTTATATTGAAACTTTGGTTCCTGGTGGTGTCGATTTTGATCATACGGGGTCAGGTCAAGTCAGGTTGGCTAAAATTGCTGATGGAAATGGAAAATTCAATGGTGAAATAGCTCATAGTATTGGAAATGGGGACAACAGTCAATGCAGTTCGCCTATTAAGGTGGTAGTCAGATGAAATTGGTGAGTTTTTTGCTACTGGTTTCAAAAGTGAAGATTCTGAGTTTTTTGTAGTTGATGAGAATCATGTTGATGATGGTGATGGTGAACAAATGTTGTGGCACAGTTAGGTTACAACTTGGGTGGTGGACATGGTTGTCAAAACCTTGTTGAGGATTCTACTGAACCACTGTAGCCTCAATCTTCATATACGAGTTTTGATGAGGGAAGTATATTAATTAGTGTTGTTGATGATAGAAAGATCATTTCATGACATATTGAAGGGCTTTGAATGGGATCCAGGAGATTGTTCGAAGAAGACTGAGCTAAATCTGAGCCACTACAAAAAATTAAGTTTGATGCAATTACTGAAATTTGTGAGGCTTGCAAAGGAGCTAGAGAAGAATTGGAATACTATGAATGGACAATCTAGAGAAGCTCATCTAATTGCACTTTCTCATGTGGAAAGGCGACAGGATGATTTCAAGAAGGCTTTGGATGCTGAAAAATGGTGTGTGGCTGATCTCGAAAGGGCTTTACAAGAATGGTATGATTGGCATTTTCTGGAAATTTCAAGGATTGAGCAGGATGATACCCTCCTCTCAAACTATCCTTGTCCTGGGTATTGTAACGGACTAGATTGTGGATAAAAGGGTGTCGAGTGTCTTGTTTTAAAGACGAGGGGTGAGATTGTATTTCCTCTGTTAGTTGTACAAGTGTAGGGCGTGAAACTGTAATTTCTTTGTTTGTTTCACTCTCAAGTATAAATAGTGCCGGTGGAGATAATGAAAGATATCTAGAGACCAGCCTGTTACATCATACCAAATAATACTCCTTCGTTCCGTTCGAAGGGACAAAGTTTTTGTCACGGGAATTAAGAAAAGTGATATAGAAATGAGAAAAAATGTATAGTAAAATAAATGTTGTGAGTATAAAAAGTGACGTAAGAAAGAAAAAGTAGAATAGAAAATAATTAGTAGATATTTATTGTGAGTATAACAAGTGAAAGTAACAAATAAAAAAATAGTAATAAAAAATTTTCCAATTTTTTTTTTGGATTGTGCCCCTCAAATTAATAAATGAGACGCCAAAGGAAATTTGTGACCCCAACCGGCGGGACTGAAGGAGTACGTTATTTAAGAACAAAATTAAGTGTAGGAGACGCCAAACGAACGATTCGCGAACTATCTTCTACGGCGATCTCCATCTCCGGCGTCGTCCCCTCTGTATTCCCATTTCCAGAGCTCTCAGCACACTAACAGTCCGCGGCAAATTTCAGCAGTTTCTTCGCGGCGCCGACGTAAGCCCTATTTATATACCCTACAAGATTTAATCCAATCTTCTCTAGCAGATTTCGATTAAGTTAGATATTTCGGCTCATATTAATTAACCAAATGCTCCACGTACTCTTGTGTTTTTTGTGCGTAATTTTAGATTTCATTTACAAAAAAAATCGAATTTCTATTACAAATTTCTTAAGGGATCAAATCGACTGTCAATTGTTTATGGTGTATTTTTCTTATGCAATGAGCTGCAAATTTGTGTCATAATTATTAATTCTCAATTATTGTTTCCATATCAATGTGTTTTTGTGTGTATTTTAAGACGGAATCCGAAGAACAAAATGAATTCAAATTGCTCTTTTTTCCACATCCAAAGCTTGGAATTGTGTTTCCAAACACACACTTAATTAGTGGTTGAGTGGATTTTGTGTTCATCTATCTTCTCTATCTTTGTTTGATTTTGTTGTCAGGAGAAAGGAAAAATTGGTTTGAAATCCTAATCCTATCTGATCATCTTGGTGGATATTCATTGATTTCACACACTTACTGATTGATTCAAGTGGTATGTGTGTCTTCTCCTCTCAAATACTTATTGATTGATTCAAGTGGTATTTCTAGCAGAAGTACTATTTGATTTTGAAGTATTCCATTGCTTCTGGTTGATCTGAAAATAATAAAATACTTGGTATTAAATCTTTCAATTTTTAAGGCAAAAAACATGGAGAAATTTCATAGAAGATTTGAGATAAGCTGCTGCAGTCATCTGCCTGATGAATTGGTGATTGAGATCTTGTTGAGGCTGCCTGTAGAATCCCTTGTTCGCTCTAAGGCCGTATGCAAATACTGGTACAATGTCATCACAAGTTCAGATTTTATCAAAAATCACTTTAACCACCACCGTAACAGCAATCATGCCCGTATCCTTGTTTATCATTATATTCCAAGTCCTACCTTCGAAACGGGGTTTGCAGTTTTCTCAGGGGAATCACTTACCCGTCTTCATCACGATCTTGATTATCTACATATCCCCCATAATATGGAACATATACTTGGTCCTGTTAATGGATTATTTTTGCTTTGCCAAGCTAAGTATATACAACCTTACAATTACCACCCTTTAGCTCTCTTTAACCCTGCAACAAGGCAATTGAGGCCCATTATTGTACCCGACTCCAGCCAAAAAACCCACGTGTGGTCTCGTTTTCATGCATTTGGATTTTGCTTTGACCCCTTGACAAATGACTTCAAGGTGGTAGCTTTTTGGGATTTCCGTGATCACAGAACTGGTTTACCTATTGGTCTGATAAACATTTCCGTTTATAGCCTTGCTAATGATTCCTGGAAGCATCTGGACCCTGACGGTAAGACAAGGCATAAAACTCCATGTGCCTATTCTGGTACAACCTATTTTAATGGTGCATGCCTCTGGCTCTCGGGAAACTGTAACAGTGGTTATTCTATACTTTCATTTGACATTAGCAGTGAAGTTCTTCGAGAGATCAATGGGCCACAAAATACCGTGTCAAAGTTGCCATTTTTGTTCTTGTACAATAATGACTCTTTAGCCATGCTTCTTTCTACATATGAATATGACAGCCCAAGGATTGGTTCCATTGATCTACTGGTAATGAAGGAGGATGGTTGTTGGACAAAGCAGCTTACTGTCGATGTAAGCCTTCTAGGAGTGATTCAGCCACTTGGTCTTTGGAAAAACAGCAAGCTCTTTCTGGAAGCAATCAACATGCCACCCGAGGACAACCCTCTCGACCATCTCTTTGATAGAACAAACCCCACCAAACTGGTCTTATATGATCCTACGACCCATGAAACTGAAGAGTTGCTTGGGATACAATATTCTGATACCGTGTTTCTTCAACTTTTCAGTTACAACGAGAGCTTAGTTTCATTCAAGGCAGGGTACACGGACTGGGATAGATATAGCTTTTCAGATGTTATCTAAAGATTTCTGCTGTGTCCTGAAGCGACCAATGATTTTTGTGTGTTTACGGTGCATGACTGATGCTTCCGGATGCACCTGTGGTAGAGGAGGACGAGGATAACGAGTATGAAGAGGCAGAGCAACAACATAACTGACTAAGAAAGACGGGAATTGGAGGCTAAGTAGCCAGTATAGAGCCGGAGGGAGGACATGGATCTATGTACTATGTTTTATAGATATGGGAGAATTATATATATATATATATATATATATATATATATATATATATATATATATATATATATATATATATATATATACTCTCTTTATTAGTTTTTGATGGTTTCTTCAGCCAGGGACCTTCTGGTTGGTACTGATCTATTAGTTCTGTATTAGTAGCCTTTTGGCAAAGATTTTAACGGCAGTTTGAGTTTTTTTTTTTTGTAAATCTCTTTTAAATCAGCAGTTGGAAAGCACAATCATCGTATTGTTTGTACATGAACAAGAATGATGGAAAGTAATACAAATTTTAGGGGCAGTACAAAGACCCTAACAACTCAGTCCCTCTTATTTGGCCCTCAGTACATCATACAACAATAAACTGGAATTGGAATCCCTTTAAGCCATCCCAAGATGCTGCCAACACATTTCTCTATCTGCTGTAGCCTGCCTTGAGCAACGGCTCCCTTTTTTTGTCATTGCTGCACAACTTGAAGAATCGAAATAGCCCTCATTGCCATATTTTTTCCTACACGGGATTGGCTTAGAAGATGAAAAGCTATCAACTTTCTTGGGTTCATGCTGCCAGCACCATATTCCTCCCTCACCTGGTTTCCTTTTGCAAGGAGAACCATTGAGCGTCGTGGCCCCACAACTCAAAGAAGAGCCGGTATTAACAGAAGTTCCTCCAACCTTTGACTTTTGCTCGTACAACCTCATTTCTTCATGTTCTTCACAACTCTCATGCCCTAAAACAGGTGGCCTCGTGCATAATACCCTGTGTTTAAGACCGGCCCCACATATTGTATCGGTCTTTGTCTCGGTGTCAGATTCACTGGGAGCTCTAGTTTCCAGAACCTGACCGTGTACATAGTATTCTTCTTCTGCTATGACCTGACTTGAACTGCATCCACTTATTCTCCGACTGTTATGCTCATCACACCTTTTTCTTCTTGCGGCTGGCTCTCTTGTACAAAATGAACCATTGTCAAGAGAAATCCCACAGGTCCGTGAGAAGCCCTCTGGCCCACATTGGTGCGCGATCGATTTTGTTGTAGAACCATTGACTTTCATACCTTTGTGGTCAATGCACCTCTTTCTTCCCTCAACTGGCATCATTGTACAAACAGATCCTTGACCTAAGGCTACACCGCATATGCTGGTACGGTCCTTGTGAAGCCAAAGCTCTTTTGAAACTACTATAGGTCTTGATCTGCCAAGTTTGAAAATTCGAGAGAGAAAACCACTACCGGCCTCTTGCTTCATGTAGAAACTAGTTTTGTTCTCCAACACAACTGGCTCACAGTTCCGGATTTTTACACCCACTTTTTTGGGGGGGATTATTTGCAGTTTGCTGACAATTGTAAGTAGCTTCTTGGTAGGACGTGAAGCATAATGATCAAGTATCTGGTGTATGTCGTTGGGGCGACGGGGACCATTCTTTTCTTTGTTCCATGCATAATCAAAGGTGTCCAAGAGCCGCGCTTCTGCTTTTTCAGCTTCGCTCTTACTTTTCATCTGTAAAACAGGCCAAAATGAGTTGCATTTATTAACTTATAAAAACTGGCGAGACTTGAAAAGAAAATTCAATACATATACTTACGGGAGCCCATCTATAGACAATGGGGAAGCCTTTTGAAAATATCTCAGTGAAAAGCCCCAGTGGTTTAGAATCATTTAGCTCAAGATTTGGGCAGCCCTTCTCCAAATGAGCACCTTCACGTCCATACTGCTGAAGCCTGTTCCTGACATTGTCAGCCTGGCCAACGTAGACAGAAATTATGCGTTTTGAGCTAAGGTTGCGGCCTCTTCGCCTTGACTGGGGGAGTGAGACTCCCAACTCATAAACTCCCGAACAAGCAGAACAATTTGGGACATTTTGAGTCCTATATTTTGGTGCGTTATCCTTGCTTTGTGAATAATTTTCCCAGTCAGAGGGCCCAATAAGAATCTGTCAAACAAGACATGAAATTTTATAAGGTTTCCAGCAAATTTGCCAGAAATATATGTAAACATCTCCTGAATTATCCCCAAAAACATCAACAAAATAATGGGAAATATGTTTCATGTGCTTATGCCTTCCATAGCGAAAACAACTTTCTGCAGCTAACTAATTTCTCTGGAAGCTTGATCATTAGTTCATCAGAGATTAAAAGGGCAAACTTACTACAGCTAAGATAAAAACAATTAGAAGGAAAGTTGCAAGTTTCATTCACAAAGCCACAACAGCTACGACAACCAACGACCAAAGTAAGCGGTTCTAACTTCTAACAAAGTCATCAACACTGTGCTTAAACTTGTGGTGGTCAAAAAAGATAAACCTTGAGAAGCTAATTACCAAATGAACACTTATTCAGTTAAATCCACCAATTTGTGCTGTTCATCAAAATAGCTACATTAACGGATTCATTAGGTATGCAGCAATTGACAATTGTGATCCCCTTCCCTGCGTTTTATAAACTACCTTAGAAGGAATCTGTAGTGATATGACATGTAATTGACATTGTGGCATGATTACTGTTGTATATCGGAGAAACATTAATAAAAAATTAAGTGTAGTTCATAAATTTGAACACTAAACATATTTTTCGCCTTTTGGATGCAGAATCGCAGATCAAACATAAAATTTTCTTAGCATCTTATTAATACTGTGAGATAGCCAATTTCAAATTGTAAGCATCTGCAGCTCAATTATGTGTACAGATCTCAGCAATTGAATGAATTCAAAAGTGAAGGGATCCGAAGTGTGGCAATTTGCAGGTGCGTGTATGTTTAGGAGAGAGAAAGCAGACCTTCCAATCGGAGAATTCAGAGTCGTGCTCGGTGCGCTTACAATGTTCTCGTTTCAACCGGTTGGTGGCGGTGGCGGCGGCGGCGGCGTTGATGGTAGTGGTGGTTGTTGTGGTGGTGACGACGGATTTGTGATTCACACCCATTGCGCTCCGACTACCTAAGGAAGCGGCGGACGCGTTGGTTCGTTTATGTAGCCGCGGGCTCTTAATTATATACTCCCTCCGTCCCAGCCATCTTAGGAAATTTTGAAATGGCACGGAGATTAAGGAATATTATTATAGTATTAGGAGAGAGAATGAGTGGAAGAAGTGTTGTGAGTGTGAAAAATTAAATAGGAGAGAGAATGAGTGGGATGAATAGTTAGGAGAGAGAATGTTGTGAGTGTAAAAGTAAAGTAGGAGAGAGAATGAGTGGGGTAGAAAGAGTATAAAAATAATAAAAACTTTCCATTTTTGAAATTCTTAAGATCGATGGGACGTCCAAAATGGAAAGTTTTCTTAAGATCGGTGAGACGGAGGGAGTATTCAAATGGCCCATTTGACCCCACTAGTAATTTAGGACCCTATGAATTAGCTTCTTTATTTTCTTTCATTTTCCCCTACTTTAGTTCTTTTTTTCTTTTTCTTTTTCTTTTTTGAGTTGATTTTACAAAAAATGCATTTTTTTTAGGTTTAGAAAAAATCATTTTTATACTGGCACTTAATAACTTATTTATCGACACTTTTTTACAACGACACTTTGTTACACTAACATGACACTTTCTGGCAATGACTTTGTTATCTAACATTTGTGACACTTTGTTACATTAACCTTGGCACTTTTACACTAACACTTAATATACATGTTTTTTTTTACATGGCACTTTGTTACACTAACACGATGACTTTTTTACACTGACATGACTTTGTTCTGCTTAGCTGACATATAAAACACGTTTTTTCTAAACTTAAGGAAAAACGCGATTTTTTTTAAGATTTTGGCTTCTTTTTTAAGTTGGTATTTTTTATGAGTTGGTCTTACAAAAACGCGTTTTTTGGCACTTAGGAAAAACATGTTTTGTTTTCCTAGTTTGTATCGCCGGGCAGTTTTAACAAAGCGAGTGTGACAATACCAGAGTAAGATTTATAACAAAAGTGCGCAAAGTTTAAAAAAGTGTGATCAATTTAACAAAGTGCCAAAAGGTTATAATAGAAATCTGAGTGCGTGTGTAATAAAGTGCCGAGTGTAAAAGTGTCAGTGTAAAAAGTCTGTAGGTGTCAGATTAACAAAGTGCCGACACTAATATTGGCACTTTATTAAACTTCTGTGGACGCTTTACCGACACTTTTATATACATGACGTGCTCTTCCTTGTGCGGCAACTCTTTTACACTAACACTGTCACTTTGTTACACATGCACTGGCACTTTGTTACACATGCGGCTGCAGTGAGTTTTACGGGCGAAATGGAGCGATCGCGCCCGTCCTTGGATGCTTGTCGCTCCTCACACTGGCACTCTTTTACACTAACATTTGGCACTTTGTTGCACGTGCGCACCGACACTTTGTTACACAAGCACCGGCGTTGAGTTTCGGATAAAGAGAGCTTTTAAGCCGACACTTTTTAGATGTGCACTGGTACATTTTTACCATAACCCTGACAATTATGAAAGCTGATGACATAGAACCATAACTCAAACCACGGAGACTCAAGGTTACATTGCGGCCACAGAGTTACACCGGTTAAACATTTTGCAATATCAATCATGCAATTCCCTCTGCACCCCTTTTTGTTTCTATCATAGATACATAAGGTACCTTAGGTAGATACGACAATAGCCTAGCGTGCATATTGGATCCAGGCACAAGGGCGAAGCTCATGAAGGAAGAAACAACGGAAGCCTTCAACCTGCGCCTTAACGCAATCGTCTGACGAAAAGCCTTGAAATCTTCGATGGCTCTAGGGGTGTGCTCGGTACGGTTTGGCTCGGTTTTAGGCTAAAACCGTTACCGAACCAAAAGTATTCGGTTTCTAATTTTAACAAACCGCCACAACTCGGTTTTAGCTCGATTCGGTGTAGTCGATTTTCGGCTTCGGTAAGTGTCGGTTCGGTAATATTCGGTCTTAAAACCAATCTTTTTTTTTGACACCCAACAACTGGTTCGTTATTTTAACACAATTATTCATCATACTACACAACCTTGAGAAGATAATGGCAACCTTAAAAGCACAACAAAAATAACCTGCTTCCCAACATTTTTACCAGAAAACAAGCCAACAAACGTTTCGGGCACTCTCCGACCCTTCATTCATGTTTTCCGGATACACAATCTTCACGCTTATACAGAATTGACAAGCGCCACATCAAGCATTTCTCCACCCACATTGTCAAAATATATATCAATACCGATATTGCGAATTGCGATCAGCCGATCAAGCGATGGGGGATGATACAAATAGGTGTCATATTTAATTTGGCTAATTGGCCAAATTAAAGGATATTCTCAAGCGATGTGAGCATGTGAGGTTAAAGGATATTTATTTAATTTGGCTAATTGGCTTTGACTTTGACAAGATTTACTAAATCTTGTAAATCTTGAAGATACTTTTTATTTATTTAATATATATGAAAATTGAATAGATGTAAAATTATAGTAAATATTATGAATATTTATTATTTAGAAGCATATCAGTACGGTTCGGTATGAGTAATCGGTGTGAAATCATGTATCCCAAACCGAACCGATAGATTCGGTTTTTCAATATTTCATAAATCGTACCTATCCAATTAACTGTTGGTACGATTTTTCGATGTCGATTTTTTCGATTTTATTCGATTATTTTCGGTTTTTCTGCTCCCCTAGATGGCTCTATGGCTATGAATTTAATAGAGCAGCCATGGACGGAGCTCCATCGAATCAAATTTAATTTTGTGATTTAGCCCTCAACGGCGAAGAGATCTTTACATGTCGACGTCTTTCAAAAACACGTTTTTTTATTTCGAAAAAAATGCATTTTTTGTGATTTTTTGTGAGATTTTGATTTTTTTTATTAAGTTAGTATTATTTAAGGCAATTACAAATTCTTATGAATCCTATTAACAAATCTGTTGCCATATTCATTGCAAACCCGATTTTCACCACTGAACTGTATTACTGAATATAATATTAATTGGGTATATTACAAACAAAATGAAATACTACCTAATATACTAATTTGTACCTATAAGTTTTTAATCTTATTTATAAATGCAATATTTATTTTAGAGTGAAACAAATATATTTAATATTCCCTCCGTCCCAAAATAACATACCCGTTTACTGTTTGACACGGAAATTAAGAAAAATGGGTAACGGAGAAAGTGTTGTGAGTATAAAAATAAAATACAGTATGAAAGAGAATGAGTGGAGAGAATAGTAAAATTGATTGGTGTTGTGAGTATAAAAGTAAAATAGGAGAGGGAATGAATGGAGGGAATAATAAAGATTCTTTGTCATTTTAGGAAAGAGATACTCCCTCCGTCCCGCCGATCTTAGAAATTTTTCAAATGGCACGGGGATTAAGGAAATAGTAAATGTTGTGAGTGTAATAGTAAAATATGAGAGAAAATGAGTGGAGGTAATAGTAAATTATAATGGTGTTGTGAGTATTAAAATAATGTAGGAGAGAGAATGAGTGGAGAGAATAGTGATAAAAACTTTCCATTTTGGAAATTCTTAAGATTGGTGGGACGCCCAAAATGGAAAGTTTTCTTAAGATCGGCGGGACGGAGGGAGTATTTATTATGGGACGTCCAAAATAGCAAAATGGGTATGTTATTTTGAGACGGAGGGAGTATTTATTATGGAACGATTTTTTTTTAATTCTTTTTTTATGTATTTTGTTGCAATCACTTGTGAATTTTATTAACTTGTAGCAATCAAAATCTAACGATAATGTCATGAGGTAGGAAGGCTTGCTTAATGATTAAGAAAGAGGAAAAGCATGTGTATATAATAATAATAATAATAATAATAAAAAAAAAAGTGATGCATGAAGCATCTACCCAATTGCTTCCTAGTTCCTACTACCTTTTTCCCTTTCTCCTTTTTCCCTTTCCGTTAACATCCTAATTAATTATGACCCCTTTCCCTTTTTTATTGTCTTGACTATTATATAAATTAAAATCAAAATTAAAATAATTCGATGAAATTCATGGTGACGAATTAGTTACAGTTGTGATAAAATGTTTTGATGGGTATTCATATTTTTTAAGATTTTGAATCTGGGAAGTGTTTTTCTTGGATTGGGAAATTGGCAGCTTGGGGAGATGGTGATGATTTTTGATGGGTTTGTTGGAAAGAGGGGACTATTGGTCACAGTGGGAAGGAGGCCGGGTGGTGTGCGAGAGGCGAAAGGGAAGGGAGCGGTCTCAAGGAGATGGGGTTGGTGAAGGGGTGGAGGCGAAAGGGCAGGTGGTGAAGGTTAGGGTGGCAGACGGTGCTCTTAGTACTGCAACCAAATCCAATATACCAACCGGCAAGTACCAATTATGTAACCTGCATGGTGAAATCGGTATACCGAATTTTGATTTAGCACCGCACCTACCAATTAGTGAAAATGGTTGGTACGTGGTATATAGAAGTGAAATCGGTTGGTATACCGAAATACCGACTTATTTTTTTAAAAAAAATATAAAATATATATTATTATAGTACTCCAACAGGAGAAGAACTAGAATTATACCTTGAATTTGAGGAGCTTTAGAAAGGTACACCCCTGTTCATAAACCATTTCTGTGTTTTTTTGATACAATTGATGTTGTTCTGAAAAAAAAAGATCCATTTCTATAGTCTAATTAAGTGATTTATTAGAGCTGGCATTACGATGATTTATTTGAATGTGCGGTTTGTGTCTTGGTATGTAAAGCTGCACCGGTTGCTATATGTTTAATTTTTTCCATTTATCGTTTAGTTAGAACTGCTGTTGTTTTGTAGAATGAAATGTATACAGTAATTCTTTGGTGGAGTAATATGTAGAATACTGATTTAGAGATACTTCTTTCTCTCATGTATACTTCTTTTAGGAACTTCGTCAATCAGAGTGCAACTGTAAGACCTTAATTCTTTAAACAGTTTGGAGGGCAATAGGTGAGAGGTGGGGGTTATGACACTCTTTCTAATGATATGTCCTTACATGATTTTCTGTTGTTTAGTACTAAGATTTGAGGTAAGTACTCTTTGTTGTGGTAGTGATGAGATTGTGAAAATCAATGAGCTGAGGAATGGGAAGTTGGAGTCTCCTGTTTTGGCTTTTGAGGATTTAATATTGAAGGAATTTGGTGCTTCTAAAGATGCAATCAATTACCTGCATTGGACACTGGTACATAAGAAAAATTTGGTACTTCGAAATTGAGTGTATCTTAGATTCGAAGAGCTTTTTAATAAGCTTTGACCAAAGCATCTGATGCATTTATATTTTTTTCTTTTACTCCTCTGTACCTAAATTTGAAATTTCTGTATTATTGTGGTTTGCCCTCTGAACTGAACTGGAAAGTGATCATCTTAGGTGGCCTGATTGAGATTGAAATAGTGGGGGTTATAATCTGTGTTTTGAGACGTATTTTTTTGTTATAATATGTTGTTCAAAACAATATAAATGCATTTTTTTGTCTTTATTTACATTTGGTATATGTCTAATACCAAGTAGTACCCAACCTCGAATACCAACTTAGTACCATAAACTTGGTATACCGACTTTTGTGGTTGGTACTGGTACAAATTTTCTTATACCAAATCATACTTGGTTGGTACATGGTATAAGCAAAATGAAGCCGGTATACCAACCGAACCACCCCTAGTGAAGGTGGGGTTGGGGAAGGAGGCGAAGAAGAAATGAGTTTTTTTTTTTAGCTTTTGAATTCAACTTGAGAAAATTTTCTAGGGAATTTGCTCCACAAGTTCCTTTTGGAACAAATTACTTCCCACTAAGTTTCTCATTGTATTAAAATGTTTCATAAGTTCTCATGTTGTATTATATATGTCTGACATTTAGTTATCTGATGATTTAAAATCATAATCTTGTATCTCCGCACCACCGCTCCGCTTCCTTGTGCCCCAGGCTCCGCCGTCGCCGCATCTGCTATGCGCCAGCATCGGATTCCGGTCAATTTTCGCCAGGAATCAGATCAATTTTCTTGGGAATCGGCACGCGAGCCGTCATCGGAATCCGGTCCAATGTGAGGGTGGAATCTAGTCGCTACGGTTCGCTGGCCGTACTTCGTCTTGCAGGCGGCCGCCAGGAAGATGCAAGATATTATGGTCTTAATTGATGTTGTATTTTAGAAACATAATACAACATCATGTCTGGCATGGGGAAGGAACTTATCGGACATTATGAAACTTTTTTAAAACTTATCGGGCATAGTCCCAATTTTCTAGGTTATGGATGAAAATTAAGGAGGGGGTGTTCTATGAATTACAATTTTTATATTTAGGCCCTTTCTACTTTTGATATTCTTAGAGGTCCTCTCTATGGAGGATTTCTCCCTCTTATATTTAAAACATAACAAGTATACTAGTCATCGATTTAAAAATGTACAAATGTAAGGGTCGAAGTTGATTTAAATAGTGTAAAAGTAACAAAAGGATTTCTGTTTGATTGTTTATTAAACTAAGAAAGCAATAATTAAAGAACAAGAAAGAAATCAAAAATAAACAAGAGATTCATAAATTGAGATTTATAACTATTATCAGTTTATGCTATTTCAAAGGGGATAAATGGAATCAATCTCATCCAATGATTTGTTTACAAGAACAAAACTAATATCTCTATTATGTTTATACATTTTGTTAGGTTAAAATAAACATTCTAAAGATTCAATTAAATCATAAAAACAATAAAATCTAGATTCGTTTGATTTTCGCTAGTTATTCAAATAAATCTATTCATCTCAATAATAGTCGACATCTAAACTATCCACGCTATTGTAACAATTTATATTCAATTAATTCAAGAGATCAAATAGTATATTACAATCATACAATTGAACTTCAAGAATGGTCTTTATTGGGATGAACAATAATAAGAATTGAAAAGGAAGAATGAAACATTAGTATAAAGATCAAATAGTTATTTACCCAATTCACAAACCAATACTTTAGATACGAATAACCATAAAAGAAATAAGAAGAAAAGTAAAAACTGGATCTTGAATCATTATTGAAACAATTAAACCTAGAGTATGGAAGAGAGATATGAAAATCTTAAAAACCTAAACTAGGTGTGCGGTCGCGCTATCCTAAAAACCTACATTCTCGGAGATGGTTACGCTCATCACATCTCCGTGATTCTAGGGATTTACAAAGATCTCATGATACCACTATAAATACCAGACAGCATATAATGTGAAAAGGTAATGTCTTATTTGCTATTTTGAATAGATATGTTATTCATTTTAGTTTATAAGCTCAATACACCATATCTCATCATTACGTCGGAGGGTCTTAGCGGAGACCACCCCGACAAATCGTTTGTTCGTGATTTTAGATCACATTGGCCTGAGATCAACCTAATTGCTGAATTAAGACTGATTTGAATCGTTTCTTTTTTTTTTCTGCTGCGTCGTTAGTATTAAAAATGTTGAAGATTTACTTGCATACATAAATGTTGATTTTTTTATTTTGATTTTAATAATGTGGTTGTCGTTTAAATTTTCATTAACATAATTAAAAGTAATTAAATTATGGTCAATGTTTATTTAGAGTAGCAACGAAAAAAAGACCTACTTTCTGGGAAGGAGTAGAATTTAGAGCTCTGATGTTGACTTTTCTAGTCAATACTAATCATTATTATTGTGACTAAATCAAAAGTATTTCTGATTAGGTAAATAATGGCTACCTTTATCATATCTGTCAACACCTCTTCCTTTTTGAAACCAGTCTTAATTATTACAGCCTTTAGAGGAATTTAAAAAAGAAAAAAAAAAAACTATTGTAAATCATTTGTACTATTATTACAAAATGATAAACATTTGCAGTAATGTAATGTAAAACATTTGTAATAATTGTGATATAAAAAAAAATCAATTTTTTATGATAGTGTCCACATCACTTTATAAATATTTTACATTTTATAATTGAATTTTTTATATCACAATTATTACAAATGTTTTACATTTTTTATAAAAAAAAATCAATTTTTTTCTAAATGCTTGACAAAAAATGGATATATTTTTTTTATTATCAATATTTCACCTTTTATTCTTTTACGATAACATATGGAAATTTATATAAGTTGATTCTAAATTATTTTGGGACTAAGATATTATTGTTGTTGTTGTTGCTTGACAAAAGCGGACAATCTAAAAGCCACGATTATCGGGGACCAAGGAATATTGAAAGATTTGCATGCGTTTATTATTTTATCAAACGTGACAATAATAAAGCTAACTACTATTACTTGTAAACGGCCTTTAATTCTTTGCAATTTTTTTTTTTTTTGTTTGATTCGGGATAGATGTTGTTTTTGAATTTATCTTGTAAGTCTTAAAAAATAAATATCGTTACAGTAAATGGATAACCTTTTATGAGACGAAGGAGGGAGTATATAACTTCACTCAACAAAATAATTAATAAATATAACAAATTTCAATCTAAAAAATGTTTTTAGTTTAAAATGATAATTATTTTAAAGACAAAATTAATTAAAAATATAATTATTTTGGACAATAGAGAATACTAATAAGCAAACAACAATTCAATTTTAACAATCTACTTGTGTCATCTCATATTTAGCTATACCAACTTCTCTTTGTTGAAACATAAACGATCCAATTAACCAGCTTAGTAGGCTCACAACTAGATTAAGAAGAGATGGAGAAGAAGAATAAGACGGAAGCGTGTACCTTGTGATTCCATGTTTGTTCTTAGTCTTGATCTTGTTCTTGAGTAAAGAGGATGAAGTAAGAATATAGACTTCAAATTAGGAAGGAGTAGATCTTCTAAATGATGAGTGCCCTTAATCTCTTTAATCTTCAATTACTTAGGAAGAATTTTGACTGAATGAGAATAATGTAACTAGTAGATTCATAGACTTAATGGATAGGCCTTTATATAGGAATCAAAGGGCACTTCATTTAGGGACTACACCTATTGATATATAAGACATTACCATTATGCCCATCATTTAATGGTATACTTATATTATGGAATTCTACATATTATGTTGAGTTCTATACTTTATACCATATATTATAATATTGATCATTATATTATTAAGTATTTATATGTTATATTAATTCATGTTCTTACAATCTCCCACTTGGATTATTATAACATATACCTTCACTTAATAAATTTCTTCAATCATATTTATAACACAAATGACAACCCTTATGTGCACTTTGTTATCATTCGAAAACAATTCCGTCCATTAGTCATATAAGTATAAGGACTAAAGGGGCAGTCGTTGTAATTGATTCGCAACTAAACCCACATTAATCACATATATTGTTGGGTATGCATGTTTTAACCCTCCTATTTTGTATTAGATTTAATTGATACCATAACCTCCTGTCTATTTTAAGGACTTTAGGACCCTATGTAATGAAGCTTAGACTTCAATTTTTTAGCTAAGTCCATTTTATAGCATAGGTTAAATTTAGGCTTGAAGACTGGTACAAGACTCATTGGATATTTGGATATGAGGTTGCCGAGTTCGGCGGTATTCAAAACCGCCCACATGAGCCGCACATGTAACCGCATGTGTATTTCTCCCTTTTGAATACGCCTCTTGAGACAGCTGCCAGTGTAGCGCTCTTGAACCGCACTGTGCGGTTCATGCTAGGCCGCATTTGTGAAACCTCCTGATGTAGCAAACCGCATGATCCTAACCGCTCCTCACCAACCGCATCCAATGATTGGCTACTTGAAGTGAACCACTTTTTATCCGTTGGAATCCACGTCAGCAATATTAAAAGTCAACCACTAAATCTTGTCACGTGATTCAATGTCAGAGAAGATCTGCAAGGATCTTGAAAAGGTGACAGGTGTCTGGCTCCTCATTGCTTGCGGTTGAAGCCCGATCGGCTTTATCTGCGGCCCTGTACCAAAGGACAAAAGTGGATATTGTGGACCAATAAGATTGCATCAAGTACCTTTGTCCTTCACTTATTGTATCCAACGGCTAGTTTCTTGATGCTTGGGTATAAATATCCCTAATCTTCACCATTTTTTTGCTTGAAAAATTGAGAAATTGCTTGTGTTCATAGAAAGTGAAGCTACGCGAGAAATTATTCAATCCTTTGAATCTTCATCTTCAACCTTCAAGAAATATTCCCACCCCGTAAATCAAGCCTTAACATATTCAAGAATCATTGTGCTCTACATCTCACAGATTTAAAGAGCCTTGATCTTGTTCTCACACACTCACCTCACTTGTTCTAATCACATAGATTAAACACTTGAGATACACTGGTTATAGTCTAGGATTTGTTCTTCATTGAAAAGATTTTATTGTACTTTGTAATCTCTCAAATACTTAATATAAAATCTCTCTTAGAAATCCAAGACTAACCATCTTGGTAGTGGACGTAGATCGTTTATCGATTGAACCACTCCAAATATTGTGTTCTTATTTTCTGCATTTATATTTACTTGTGCTTACTAATTATCTTTTTGTTTCTCTGTTTGATCTTTATATAGTTATCCATTATTGTGAAATAGTGTTTGGAGTTAACAAAGTCAAAACCACACATGTTTGTAAAACTGCACTTACCAAAACCGCTAGCAAAACCGCATTTTACAAACCGCCTCTAAAACCGCTTTACACTCTATAATTCCGCTGTGCATTTTACACTATCACTTGCAGTCTATTATCAACTGCAAGAGAATTTTGTAAACAAGAGGTTTAGTTTTTATAAGAGGGCGAAAAATTTGTAACAGCTATTCACCCCCCCTCTAGCTGTATTTTCACCCTTGTTGCCACCTTTGGGACCAACATATATATATCCAACTAAATGACATAGATTAAGTATAGATATGTAGCATGGAATATTAACGAATATATATGAAGAATGCATATATATATTCTCCAACTAGTCCTACTTTTAACAAATGAGATCAATTTAAAATAACACAAGAAATAGAAACAACATAAACTCCCACTGATTTAAGCATTATCAAACGTCATTACACCCATATGAGCAACATGCTCGTGAAATACTAAAGGAGATAATGCCTTAGTAAATGGATCCGCTAACATGGAGTTTATACCAATAAGTTCTATTTCGATTTGTTCATTTTGTACTCTCTCTCTCACAACAAGAAACTTAATATCTATATGCTTAGATTTAGATGAACTCTTGTTGTTGTTGGAGTACAATACCGCGGCCCGATTGTCACAATATAACTTAAGCGGTCTTTCAACACCTTTGACAATCCGCAGTCCTTCAATGAATTTACGCAGCCATATAGCTTGATTGGATGCTTCATAGCAAGCAACAAATTCGGCTTCCATGGTGGAAGTAGTAACTAATGTTTGCTTGGCACTTCTCCAAGATATCGCTCAACTGGCCAAAGTGAAGACATAACCCGATGTCGATTTGCGACTATCTTGGCATCCAAAGAAAGTCGGAATCGAAAAACCAATGATCTCAAGATGATCCGACTTTGTATATGTAAGCATGTAGTTCTTCGTGTTTTGTAAGTATCTCATCACTCTTTTGGCCGCGACCCAATGTTCTCTTCCGGATTGCTTTGATATCGCCCAAGCATGCCAACAATAAAGGCAAGGCTGGGCGAGTACGGACTTGAGCATACATTAGGCTTCCTACCGCCGATGCGTAAGGAATATTTTCCATATACTTAGATTCAAGATTATTTTTAGGACATTGATTTAAACCGAACTTATCTCCCTTAGAGAGGGGGTGTCATGTGGTTTACAATTTTCCATGCTAAACCTTTGTAATACCTTCTCTATATAGCTTTTTTGTGATAATGCTAACAGACCTCGTGAGCGATCACGATGTATTTGGATTCCTAATACAAAGAAGCTTCTCCAAGATCTTTCAATCTCAAATTTGTTTGAGAGAAATTTCTTGGTTTCCTTAAGAAGGTCCTTATCATTACTAGCAAGTAAAATGTCATCCACATATAAGACCAAAAATATAAACCTACTCCCATCGAACTTATGGTACTGAGTCTTCACCAAGATTTATTTCAAAGCCAAATGAAAGAATAACTTGGTTGAATTTTAAGTACCATTGACGAGATGCTTGCTTAAGCCCATAAATGGATTTCTTGAGTTTACAAACTAGTTGACTAGTTTGATCCGAATCAGTCACCATTTCTGATTTCTTCATATAGATAGTTTCCTCAATGTCGCCATTGAGAAAAGCTGTCTTTACATCCATTTGATGAAGCTCAAGGTCAAAATGTGCCACTAAAGCCATAATGATCCTAAAAGCATTTTTAGAGGATACCGGTGAAAATGTTACTTTATAATCAATGCCTTCTTTTTGAGTAAATTCTTTAGCGACAAGACGAGCCTTATGTCTTTCCACATTACCTTGTGAATCCCTTTTGGTCTTAAAGATCCATTTACATCCGATGGGTTTCACATTCTTAGGTAATGGGACAAGATCCCAAACATCATTATCATTCATGGATTTTAACTCTTCATTTATGACATTAATCCACTTATGAGAATTTGGACCACTAATGGCTTCATGGAAGGTGATTGGCTCATCTCCCACTAAACCTAACGGTTCCTCATTCTCGGCAAGATATACATCATAATAATCCGGTATAGCACTCCTTCTTGCTCTATTAGATCTTCTTAATGGCACCGGTTCTTCTTGATTTTGAGGGTGTTGAATTTCCTCATCAACATTTTCATGTTGTTCATTAATAGGAGAATTAACGTCATTTTGAATATTATGTTCTTGTCGAATTTCAGGCACAACTGCTTGATTTTCGATAGGAACTATAGGAAGAGGTATAGAAACGAATTCCTCTTCCATTTCTTCAAATTCAAAATTACTATTCAAATTTTCCCCTCTAAATTCAACATCCTCAAAGAACCTAGCATTTTTCGTCTCGAAAAAGGTTCTAGTTTTTGGGTCATAGAATTTATATCCCCTAGATCTTTGAGAATACCCTACAAAATAACTACTAACTGTCTTAGCGTCCAACTTTCCTTCGTTAGGTCTATAAGGCCTAGCTTCGGCTGGACAACCCCAAACATGAAGATGATTAAGGGACGGTTTCTTACCGGTCCATAATTCATAAGGGGTTTTGTCAGTAGCTTTTGAAGGAGCTCTATTAAGTAGGTAGGTTGCGGTTTTCAAAGCATCGCCCCATAATGAGTGAGGTAAAGAAGTACAAGAGACCATACTTCTTACCATATCCTTAAGGGTTCTATTACGTCTCTCGGCCACACCATTCATGCTAGGTGTCCAGGCATGGTGTAGTGAGGGACAATCCCACACTCTTCCAAATAGTGAGCAAAAGGACCCGGACGTTGTTCTCCCGAACCGTCATTCCGACCGTAGTATTCACCACCACGATCGGATCTAACGTTCTTAATAGTCTTTTCAAGTTGATTTTCAACTTCGGTTTTAAAAGACTTGAAAACGTCCAATGATTGAGACTTTTCATGAAGTAAATAAATGTATCCATAACGAGAGAAGTCATCTATGAACGTAATAAAATATGTTTGTCCGTTCCATGAAGGGGTAGGGAACGGTCCACATATGTCCGTATGAATTAGTTCTAAGACTTTTGTAGCTCTCAAGGATTCATTTTTGTTTGTACTATTCGTAAATTTTCCCTTAAGGCATTCAATACAAAAGTTATTTTTCGGAATATCAAGCTTATGTAATATTTCCTCGGACACAAGCTTGTCAATTCTCCTTTTGAAGATATGACCCAAATGCCTATGCCACAAGGTATAAAAATTTTTACTTGAAAACTTTCGTTTTATGCCTCGAGAGTTAGTTTCATTATTATGAGACTCATTTAATGAATTGACTGTGTCAAGTAAATATAGATTATCAATGTAAGACAAAGAACTAGTACCAAAAAGCTTTGAATCAAAATATAAATTGCATTTATTATTACCGAAGATACAGGAATAACCTTCCCGATCTAATGTAGTGACGGAAATTAAATTCCGTCTAAAAGATGGAATAATAAATACATTATTCAAAATCAAATAATATCCAGTACTAAGAGATAATCCAAAAGTCCCTATGCCTTCCACCTCTACCGGCTTTCCAGCTCCCATGTAGATGAATCTTTCACCTTCATTGGACGTTCGGTAGTTCTGTGCAACCCCGCATACATGAACTTATGTGAGTAGTTGCACCGGAGTCTAACCACCATGTATACGAAGGAATTGAAACTAAATTAGCTTCAGTACAAACAAAGCTAAATGACATACCTTTCTTAATTCGCCATTGGCGATACTTAGGGCAGTCGGGCTTCATGTGAGTGGGGTCCTTGCAAAAGAAGCACTTTTTCACCTTTTGATCATTTGATGATCCCTTAGGCTTCTTTGATGCAACCGCAATCTCCTTACCTTTTCTCTTAATCCCACGAGAAGAGGTAGATGCATAATGTGCACTTTCGAGTTTGGAGTGTTTCAACCTATCTTCTTCCTCCGTGACATGTGAAATTAATTCATTAATATTCCACTTGTCCTTTTGACAATTATAGGTCGTTTCAAAGTGACCAAATTGTGAAGGAAGAGAAATTAAAGCCAAATGCACAAGCAAGTCTTCCGATAAGTCCAACTTGAGTGCTTTTAATTTCGTTGATAGATGAAACATCTCCATTATGTATTCCCTTAGATTTTCGGTGCCCTTATACCTCATGGAAACAAGCTTTCTCAAGGTAGCACTTGTTTCCGATTTATCGCTTTTTGCAAAGCGTTGTTCTAGGGCATCTAGGAAACCTTTTGCACTATCATCCTCGGAGACACTGTTTAGAAATGTCTCCGGATCGCATTCTTAATTATGCTTAGGCCGACGCGATTAGAACGCTTCCACCTCTACGAACTTAAGCGGTCTTCCGCGGTGCTTTTATCAGTTAGAGGGGCAGGAGCTTGTTCTCTTAATGCGAGGTCAAGGTCCAAACAGCCTAAGACCATAATAATCTTGTTTTCCAAGTTTTAAAGTTTGTCCCAATTAGCAAAGAAATTGAGTTTAAGGCAGTAGTAACAGATGAAGCAATCGATCAAATACGAATGAAGAGAACAAAAGAATGAAACAAAACATATATAAGAAACTACACAATGATTAATTATATCAAAATAAAATCCATCAAAAAGATAATCAATATGACATCAAGACTAATCTTTGAATTGCGAATTGACTCACAATTTGATTTATCTTAGGGTAAACAAATAGCTCAAACAACACACTTTAAATACTTGCCTTCCTTTGGGCCGGATCAAGTACAAAAAATGTCCTAAAGTTTAAGGTACTTGTTTCCCGGTAATAAAGAATATAAACAATTCATTTTAAACACCCGCCTTCCTTTGGGATGGTTCACAGCATTTAAAATGATCAAAAGTTTAGTTTAATTATTACCCCATGAATGTAAATACTTAGTCAATAACAAGGTCTCCTTTGGGAAACAAGCATGTTATCACATATCAATATTTACATTCATCACTTTAACAAATTTGTATTTAAATAACGTAAATTGCTTTGGCAACAATATTATTTAAACAATGAATAAATTTGTTTAAGCATATAATTAATCATACTTTAGGGCATTTAAGACTTTTAAGGTAATTTCTGAAAATTTAAAGGTAAACAAACAAGTGAAATGTGTTATTAAAATATAGTATCCTTTTGTTCTACCCGTCCATTCTTAAAGTTTGATAACTCTAAGAACCACCGAAGCGCGACTGGTGTCCAGATACTATAATTTACTAACAAATTTTTACAAAATTCTGGGCAAAACTCAAAAAATCTCTCTTCCCTAGCCAGAGCACGACTCGTGCCCACAAGCACGAATGGGGCACGAGTGGAAATTAATTGCTTGGTTTTAATCAGAACGACTTGGAAGCTTGGAAACGAGTCGTGGGCACGAATGACCAAAAGGGCACGACTCGTGCCAAAAGGCACAACTCGTGCCCAATGCCCAGAATCTTGAAAAGTCACCATTTAAACGACAGGAATCAAAGGGCACGACTCGTGCCCACTGTCCAGATTGGTGAAAAGTCATCAGTTTTAATACCCTTTTATGAACAGGTTTGAATCAATTAGAGAGGCATACCATACCGCGGGGGGACCCCCCTTTGATGCCCGATACCAGTCTACATGACGGCTAGGCCCGCGCCCTCGGAGGGCGCCGGGCCCTTTGCCAGGACAACGAGCCATAACACCCAATTAGACTATCAATTCTTAACTTAATGGTGAATCAATATTCAACCAAAGCAAGTAGATCCGCATACTCACATCACATTTTTAAATGCGTGGCTATGCATATGAACAAACTCACAACGCATCCAAGGATGGTGGCTATGTTCAAAAATGGGATAATCTTACTGTGAGGACCCCGACCCGGAACCTACACGTGTCCCGAGTTGGTGCGTCCCCAAACTAACCCAAAAACACTAAACTTTTAAAACTTTACTTTGACTTTCAAACATAAGCATGAATAATATAACATTTCAAAAGAACTCCACTCAACTCCACATCGGAGGAGGAGATAACTATCTTTGAAAACAATCAACTGTTTAGTTACAAAAGATATTGGTTTTTAACGTAGAAAATAAAGTTTATAATTACAAACTCCCAAAAGGAATTATGACAAAATAATTTCTACGCCAACCTAACGTACCCCGACAATATCCCAAAATGCTCACACCAAACTCCTTTCCGTCCTTACTTGGGCGGTCCTCACTGTCTCGGGATCTAAAACGGTAAAGGGAGAGGGTGAGAATAAATCTCAAGAAGCTATTATGGATGCGGCAATATGCCAAATAAATGCAACATATAACAAGTCGCACATAACACATTGGGAAAGCTGTAAACACATTCCATTACCTTGGTTTACCTTTTCCCGTGCGAACGATAGTCGTACAACATTGGGCATAATAATACTCCAATTACGGTGAGTGCTTAAGCAATACTCACGTCTTATAAGACCCGTTTTTCAGGGAACCATATAAGACAAGAGCAACTCTGTAAGGCTTTTGGCTCAATACAGATGCTATACCCCAACCCGCGCCACAGAGGGGGACGGTCACGAATATAACATAATCCGATCACATTAGGTCACACTTCCATAATTGATCGTGATTCATTATACCCCAACGTCGGTGACTCACACATAATCAAGCACATAATAGATACTTGAATAAAATCCACAAAAAGGGATAACAACATATCAACATGGTAAACTATACTCATGTCCAACCAATATCATAGTGCAACATTTATTCAATACACTATGCAATAGAAACAATGTATATGAACTCAATGTAAGGCAAGGAAGTAGCATAAATCCATCCTACAAAGTCATTATACCATAATACATAGCCTCTTGAAAGGTCTAAGGGAATCTACCAAGTTGGGATCATAATTGTTTAGTTACTAAACTAGTTTATCTAACGTTTTCCAAGCAACATTTAAGGTACTTCCACTATTCCATTTTAATCACTTAGAACGTCATTGTGAAGCCAAAGTATTCTACTTTAATCTAGGTTAAAAGGATTTCATTATGGTTCGAGTTTGATTAGGTTTGAATAGCTATAAAGTTGAGGTGAGAAAATTGCCGGGGACGACTCGTCCCCCGTGGCACGACTCGTCCCTACTTTACCCCCACCGAACCCGGCGTCCCCCTTAGGTCACGACTTCCCTTCGTCCAAGGGACGACTCGTCCTCGGCCCGTAATTTGCACAAACAAAGCAAAGAATAACAACAATGCCTCCAAAATCCCAAGATTCCAACCAAATGCATCCTAAGTTATGAACCTAAAGGGCATTTCCAACTTGGGTAACTTTAATCTACTCCTTTAACTCCATGAAATCAAGTCTTAAACCTAGATCCATTCAACTTCCATAACTTACAATATTTCTACCAACCCAACAAGGTTCTAAATCAACACATTCAAGAGAAACAAACACAATAGTATCTATATTCATGATCATTCAAGGAAAGAAAAGGTCATAACAACTCACCTTTGGCAATACAAGATGAAATGGAGCTTTTCTTGGCTTGATCAACTCCTTGAGGTGCTCTACCCACAAAAGGACACTTAGATTTTCAAATGGACAAGAAATGGGTCTTGGTAGAAGTGTAGGAGAGAGAGGTTTTCACAAATGTTCTTCCATGGAGAAATGAAGGAATGAGGTGAGAAGGAGAAGAGGATGACTAGGGGAAGTATGGGAGTGTGAAGGGAGGTGTAAGAGAGAGTATGGTGAGGTGAGGGAAAGTGTTGACTAAAGTGCCAAAGGAGGAGGGATTTAGGGAATGGAGAACCGGCCCCCCTCCCCCTTCTCCCTACTCAATCAAATACTTTACCAAATTTAAAATGATCATCACCCAATTAAATATCTACCCAATTTATCTTACTCCCATTATTTATTTATTTGCTATTTTTATATTTTTCCTAGAACACCAATTTATTTTATTATCATTTATTCTATCATATGAAATCAAGTATGTAAAAATAGACACACAATAGTAATAATAATATCAAAAACACACAATATAATATTAAAATTTAGTGTCTAGGGTTAGGGTCGTTACACTTACATTAAGAATTGAAAGCCTTTGAGTAAACCAAAATCAGAAATAGAATGATGTTTTATGAATATAATACTCTTAGACAAGATGAGTATCATGAACAAGAACAAAAACTAAATGAAATCATACAAGAATTAAAGCATAAGGCTTTATAAGAATTTCAAACTCAATCTAGTATATGAGTAGGCTATGATACCAATTGTTGGAACATAAACGATCCATTAACCATGAACCGACTCACAACTAGATTAAGAAGAGATGGAGAAGAAGAATAAGACGGAAGCGTGTACCTTGTGATTCCATGTTTGTTCTTAGTCTTGATCTTGTTCTTGAGTAAAGAGGATGAAGTAAGAAGATATACTTCAAATTAGGGAGGAGTAGATCTTCTAAATGATGAGTGCCCTTAATCTCTTTAATCTTCAATTACTTAGGAAGAGTTTTGACTGAATGAGAATAATGTAACTAGTAGATTCATAGACTTGATGGATAAGCCTTTATATAGGAATCCAAGGGGCAGTTCATTTAGGGACTACACCTATTGATATATAAGACATTACCATTATGCCCATCATTTAATGGTATACTTATATTATGGAATTCTACATATTATGTTGAGTTCTATACTTTATACCATATATTATAATATTGATCATTATATTATTAAGTATTTATATGTTATATTAATCCATGTTCTTACACTCTTTCCCACCCCAAACACCCACCTTACATTATCTTTGCAAACTATTATATTCCTGTAAAATATTTTTTGAAAAATTTATTGTTGTAAGCTGAAAAAAATAAAAAATTGAACCCTAACGCTCATTAAAAATGAGTGGATTTACTAACGGGTGAGCGAGTCTACAAATTTATTGTCATTGTGACACTTAGCTCCGTTTATTTCAACGTAAATAGTTTTTCGAAAAATGATTTCCTGTAAAATGTTTTTCGAAAAATGAAGATGTTTTTCAAAAAATGAAGATGTTTTTCGAAAAATGAGATAAACATGTTTTCGGCTGTTTGGTAAGGAAATGTGTTTCCGAAAAATATTTTCATGTGTTTAATGAAAATATTTTTCGATAAAAACACAATTTGAGATAAGTTGAAAGAGATAGGGTGGGGATTTATTAAAAATAAATTTAAAATTATTAAATTTTTTTGGACCCAAGGGGGGAGGGATGGGGTGGTGGGGTGGGGGATGGGGTGGTGAGTGGGTGGTGGTGATGGTGAGTGGGGTGGGGTGGGGTGGGGCAGGGGCTGGGGTGAGGGTGTTACCATTTTTGAAAAATGTTTTACTTAGGAAAAATTCGTAAGTCATTTTACTTAGTAAGAGTGTAAAATGTTTTTCGAAAAACGTTTTCTCCATTTTTCGAAAAACAATCAAACATCGAAAAATGAAAAAAATATTTTTCAAAAAACAACCAAACACCATAAAATAAGTTATTTTACGAAAAACATTTTTCAAAAAACATTTTACGTTGAAACAATCTGACCATTATTTATTTGTTCATGAATAAGTGACATTAATTTGCTCAATAATTGAATATTTGGCACAAGATTACTAGACAAGACATAGACATGGAGTAAATATAAAAAGCTTGACTTTATTGGGAATGAGAATTTCATTAAATGTTTTCTTAAATTAACATACCACTCCCATACCCATACCTTCTTTCACTAAATTAATAGTAACCAACCTCTTACACTTATTTTTCATAGACCTTCTTCTAAAGATAGAATAGTAGAATTCATGATTGATTATTTGTTGGTATCTGAAATTAAATTAAATTAAATTAAATTAAATTAAAATAAAATAAAATAAAATAAAATGTGAGGATCAGATTGTCTTTACTTTAAAAACATCATGTCCCTTAAAGTTTCCTTTTCATCTCCTTCATTTCGTGACACCAATTTGGATCTTCTCTTTTGTATTTATCCTCCTTCATCACTACTATCTAATAATTCCATTTTGGACTCAATCAATTGTTTTTAATCAATTCTTATCTATTTATTATTAATTATAAGCTTGGTTCATTGAACATATTATATTATATTGTAGTATTTGTTGCATAATCTATATAAATTTTAATCTATAAAAAGATTTATGAGTAGTGTTTCTACTAAATTATTAATATAATAATAATCATTTTCATAATTTTTTTTTGTTAAAGTTCAAATTTATTAAAATTCAACTTAATTGAACATATGCGACATATATTTCGGGAGTCGGGAATATTACTTAATAACTCTGTTAATTAAGTAAAGAAAATGATCAATTGTTCAATCCAACCTGAAAAAAGGTAAGAACCAAATCCAAATCCCATCCAACAAACAAAAAAAAAAAACAGAAAGTTAGAATAAGGAAAGCAATTTGGTCTGAACACTTCTTCAGGTTTCGTTGATATTTTTGTTTCCTTTATCCCCCATTTATCCCCCATGTGCTTTCTTCCTTACTCTCTCTCTCTCTCTCCGGTCACACAACCCACATGAATTCTGCCATATTTTGACCCTCTCAAGCTGTTGGCACAAAACCTTTTGAGCTCAAATTTCAGTCCCCTTTTCACAAAAAGCCCACATTTTCAGTGAAGCCCTTTCTGGGTTGTTGCTTTCCAGCATTTTCTTGATCAAGAAAAAGCAAGAAACTTGACAATGCTGACATGGGTTTGGGAAATTTGAATTCTTGAACAAAATTGGTGAACTGGGTTTGTGAGAAATTGCTTGTTTTTTGAGATGAATCTGAAGCAGAAAAGTGGTAAAGTTAAGGGAGGAGGAGGATCAACAGATGTGGGGGAGAGAGTTGTGCTTGTTGCTGTGAAAGCATGTAAAGAAATCTCAAGAACTGCTCTGGTTTGGGCTTTGACCCATGTTGTTCAACCTGGGGATTATGCTAAGTTGCTGGTTGTCATCCCTTCTCACTCCTCAAGTAACTTCTTTACCCTTACTACATAAATGCATTTCTCTCTGTGTGTGTGTTTATAAATGTTGAACTGAGTGTCTTAAATGGTCTTCTTAAATGTTACTTTGGCATTGGGGTGTGTGTGTGTTTCTGTGTGTAAATGGGTTTGATTGAATACCTTTTATGATCTTGGTGAATGGTACTTTGCCATCAGTGTGTGTGTGTGTGTGTTTGTTTGTTTAGGGGGAGGGCAGGGGAAGGGCTGGGGAAGGGAGGGTGAGGGTTGAAGAATACTAACTTAGGTTCTTGTTTAGCTCAATCATTGTTAGATATACATTGTAAGTGTTATACAGCTCTACTCCAAGTTCTTAAAGTTATTAAGGACTTCTCAGTACAAATGGTTTCTGTAGATCCAATTCGAGCTTTACTTAGCTTGCTAAGACATGAATTTTGAATTTGTCTCTTTTACTTGGCGAAATGGAATCGATCTTAAGTCAAACTCAAGTGGTTTAATCTTTATTTAAATTGAGCTCAAGAAATTTGATCATTTAATACATTATTAGTGAAGATACTGAGCTGGACTCGAGCTTAACAAAATGGTCAAGCTTCAAAGGGGACTCATGTTTGGATCTTTTAGCATGCACTTGTGCTCGATTCAACCTTTAATCGAGAAAGCTCAAGCAGATTGACTCGATTCACACCCTTAAATAATGAAACTAACTTCTGCTATGGGACTTCAGTTTAACAGCTATAATAAAAAAAATACTCCATCCACCCCAAAAGTAGCGGCCATTAGCATTACTAGTCTATAAGGTGGATGGTACGGATAGTTATATAGTTGTTACAAAAATTGCTTAAAAATCATCTTTTTTAAATTTCCCAGAAAGTAAAAAATAAAATAAGTACACATTTAGGGTCGACGGATACCAAATTTCAGTGTTCACAGTGGTCATCTTGATATGCTCTCTTTTCTCCGTTGGGTCTATTTCGTTTAACACAGAACAATGTGTATGCTCAGGCCATAAGCTATGGAGCTTGCCAAGATTTAATAGTGATTGTGCAGCTAGCCACTCTAAATCACTCTCAGGAACGATTATGGATCAGAAAGAAGATATCACTCATTCGTGCTCACAAATGATGCGTCAAATTCATGATCTTTACGACTCGGACAAGGTAAGCTCAGCTCTCTTCTTCTTCTTCCCCCCCAAAAAAAAAAAAAACCAAAAGCTGCATCCGCTTATTAATTATTCTACACAGATAAAGATGAAGATAAAAGTTGTTTCCGCCACTCAATACGGAGCAGTAGCTGCTGAAGCAAAGAAAACCCAAACGCATTGGGTTATATTGGATAAGTGAGTAATACATACTGTATGATTCTCTATTTTTGATGATTTTTTGTGTGTGTTCAAATGTGTTGGAATGAATCAAACGTGAGAGCTCAGGCTTTGTGTTCTAAACTTCTATAGGTCTAGTTTGAAAATCTAACTATAATTAACTAATTTAATTTTATTTCCTGTGGATAGAAGACTGAAAAAGGAGACAAAATTTTGCATGGAACAGTTAGAATGTAACGTCGTGGTGATGAAAAAGTCTAAGCCAAAGATTTTACGCCTAAATTTGGTTGGATCACCTACAACAGAACCTGATACACGTTCTGTATCTGACCAATCTGTTGAATATATACAACCTGACCAGTGTCTTTTGAATGCAACACGGGTCCCGAATGTGACTCCAGCAAGCAGTCCGGAGCATTCGCTGTTCTCATCAACAACTGATCTTAGAACTTCTTCGATTTCAAGCTCAGATATGACAACTTCCCCGTTTTCTCTCTCGGACATTAACTGGAAGTTTAAAAAGGAGGGATTTTTATTAACCGAAGAAAGTCGTAATCTTGATGAGTCTGACTCGGACACGGACAGTGAGTATTTGAGTTCTCCATCAACAAGTTTATACTCTCCTTGGATGTATTCTGATGAACTTCCGAAGAACCGAGCTTTGAATCCCATGACAGATGCTTTACGAGTGAAATTTTCTGACCTTGACCAAGAACACGAGAAGTCAACCAACAACGTAAGAGAAATGGTATCGCTAACTAGAAACGCTCCCCCAAAGTCTCCGCCACTCTGCTCAATATGCCAGCACAAAGCACCCATATTTGGAAAACCGCCTACATGGTTCACCTTTGCTGAGCTGGAACATGCTACAGATGGATTCTCCGAAGCTAACTTCTTAGCTGAGGGCGGTTTCGGTTCGGTGCACCGAGGAGTGTTACCTGACGGCCAGGTCATCGCTGTCAAGCAACATAAACTGGCTAGTTCGCAGGGCGATAATGAGTTTTGTGCTGAAATCGAGGTCCTGAGCTGTGCGCAGCATCGTAATGTCGTTATGCTTATTGGATTGTGCTTGGAGGATCAAAGAAGGTTGTTGGTTTACGAGTATATATGTAATGGTTCTTTGGATTCTCATCTTTATGGTACTACTCATCTCCCTCCCTCCCTCCCTCTCTCTCTCTCTCTCTCTCTCTCTCTCTCTCTCTCTCTCTCACACACACACACACACACACACACAATGTAAAATGTTGTGCAATAATATTGATCAAGTTATATGCAAACTTTGGGGTTGCAGGGCATAGTCGGGACCCATTGGAATGGTCTGCACGGCAGAAAATTGCAGTAGGAGCTGCTCGAGGGCTAAGATACCTTCACGAAGAGTGTAGAGTGGGCTGCATTGTTCATCGTGATATGCGACCCAATAATATTCTCCTCACGCATGATTTTGAACCATTAGTACGTATTCCTTCTTCCTGATCGTAGTTTAGGAAATCTATTATAGGTCACATCTTTTATTTTTTCTTGACCATTTTATGAATATGAACGGTCAGGTTGGAGACTTTGGTTTGGCTAGATGGCAGCCTGATGGGGACTTGGGTGTGGAAACAAGAATAATCGGAACATTTGGGTAAGCTTGAAACAACCTTATCTCGTTTGGATCAATCATATCGTAAAAGAATAAGTTATTAACTCTTTTTTTGGGGGGGTTCTGTTTTCAAGCTACTTGTCTCCCGAATATGCTCAAAGTGGTGAAATTACTGAAAAGGCCGACGTGTATTCTTTTGGGGTAGTATTGGTGGAACTCATCACGGGACGGAAAGCCATTGATATAAGCCGGCCCAAGGGTCAACAGTGCCTAACTGAATGGGTATGTATGAGTAATAGTCTCACCATCCTAAGTCCAGTTGACTTTTCAAGGAATTTTCAGGAGTTGACTTTTAAGTCCTTATAGTAACATATGATTGTTTAATTCTAATGCAGGCACGGCCATTGTTGGAGGACAATGCCATTGAGAAACTGGTGGACCCACGGCTAGGAGATAGATACTCAGAGCAAGAAGTTCATCATATGTTGCACTGTGCTTCCTTGTGCATTCGACGAGATCCTCAATCAAGGCCTCGCATGTCTCAGGTGGGAAACACGAACATTTAAGATTTGCAGCTTCTACAATCTTTGATCATTGTTCACTTATTTATTATTTACAATCTTGCACATAGGTTCTCTGGATGTTGGAAGGCAATAATCTCAACAACTGAAAGAACTCGTAAAATTCCAACCCTCAAGCTTCTGCTATGCTATGAAAAACTGGCTGGTCGAGTTGAAGGGAAAGAAGAAATTATATACAGAGCAAAGTCGCTGTAGCATAATCGATTGTTAGAGCCTTGGAGGTATCAGAACTTGTATATATACATCTTAGGCTCCGTCTGTTTTAGGGAAAATGACTTCCGGAAAATGATTTCCTGGAATGTGTTTAGTTTAGGGGGTGATAATCGTAGTTTCGATCTGTTGGTTTACTCGATTCCTTCATGTTCGAGATGTCGGTGATTGGTTGTGATGAGAGGGAATAAGAATCTGTGACAATTGTTGTATTTCAGTCAGTTTGAAAGTTGAAATTTTGAAATAGATTTGGTAAGTGTAGCATTTCAAGTTCTTGATACTCTTCCTCTGTTGCTGCAAGTGAAAATAATTTTGTCAGGGTGTTTAGTCTTCTTCTTAAGATTGATGTTTGTGTGGCGGTTAAAACTCACTAGTATTAGTAATATAGATGTGTAGAGCCGTCAATTTGGGATAACGGGACGGGGCGGCACGAAACTCTGATATCCCGTAACTACGCGGGACGGGACGGGTCGTCCCGAATTTTTCGCGGGCCTAAAATACCTCGTCCCGTCCCAAATCTACTTCGGGACGCGGGACAATACGGGACAAGAATACTCTAATATTATAAAACTAAAATACAACTGATATGATATCAAAACATTAAATTAAAAACATAAGATTAATCTTTTAAAAACATAAGATTATCTTTTACAATCCAACAAGATCAAAACTTCTTAATTTCATAAAACAACTTAATCAACACAAAAGACAATGTATAGTTGAAAAAAAAATAAAGATTAAGTACTAAAATACCTTTGAGGTTAAAATAAAATAAAATTAATATTGAAATTAAAAAAATGCGGGACGTCCCGTCCCGTCCCATCCCGCTTTGTTCCGCGTCCCAAACAGAATGTCCCAAATAAACTCGCTTTTATATAGGATTAGAATATACTATCCCGTCCTGTCCATTACCGTCCCGTTATATAAATGAGTGAAAGGAATAGTGTAAATCATTTTCAATTCGGGTTTTTTATGTTATTTTCGCCTGTTACACTTAAATAATGAACTTTTCAAAATGAATATTGGTGATCCACTTAATTGGAAATTCAACTAAAAGTTTATGAAATTTTAACATTATTAATTAAATAGTTTATTTTGTTTTCATTTCTTTTTTGAATTTTGGTTAAAAATTACTCAAATCAACTATCAAAACACTAGTGAAACGACGCAGCTTTACCGTGCACAAAGCGGAGGACCCTAATTTGGGGGATACGAAAAAAATGGCGGAAACAGAATCTTAAATCATCACAAAAACCCACCAATTTCCGCGACGGCATGGCGGCGTCGGCGGCAGCTTCAATTATCAGTAGAGGTGGAAGGAAAAAGCCGCTCCATTTAGCTCTCCGGTCACTTACTCGCCAACGCTTCTCTACCGACGTGAAGAAATCAAGTGATAGTTTTGAAGCAAACCCTAGCTTCATCCACCCCTCTTCCATCGTTCATCCTAACGCCATTATTGGTCAGGTCAGGATTAGGGAATGTCAAAAATGAGCAATTTAAATCTATAATAAAGTGTGATTCTTTTTAGTTCTTTTCTTCTGTCTGGGTTTTTAAATCTTTAAACGTTTGATTTGGCTGAAGTTTATATAAGTATTGGATTCCCTTTGTAATTTAAGAGCATTTCTGGTGATCCTGAATCTGTCGTAGCTTGCAGGGTGTTTCGGTTGGCCCCTTCTGTACTGTGGGATCTTTGGCAAAGTTGGGGAATGGTTGTCAGCTCTCTCCTGGAAGCCATGTTTTTGGAAATACAGAGCTGGGGGATAACTGCATCTTGAAGACGTAGGTTGAGATCTTTTAGCATCCTTTTGTTTACCCATACTAAATAGTCTGCAAGTTCCTCTTCTAGCTTTAATCATGTTTATATGGATATATAAATAGTGGTGCAGTGGTTGGAGATGATCTTCCTGGGCATACGGTCATTGGGCGTAATAATGTTATTGGTCATCATGCTGTGGTTGGCATCAAATGCCAAGACATGAAGTACAAGGTCAGTTTCCAACTTAAAGTGATAATCAACCATCCTTTTTATGCATTGCTCCATAGCTTGTAGTTTAACTTACTTGGGGTGAAGGTAGAAAGTTGCTTATTCTCTGACCTCCTTATGCAATGCATTGTGTACTCAAAAAAGACACTTTGGAATTGTATGGAAGAAGGGAGAAAATTTCTTATTTTACTGACATCCTCTGTATCATTTCCGTTGTAGATCTTGCGACATTGTTCCGTTGATCATCGGATGATTCAGCTATTTATATGAATTCTTACTGCTATCATCATTTACCCACATTGCTGCTTCTAGATATCATCAGATTCCAAATTTGGCATGGAAAACACCTCAATTCGTTGTATCAATCCATTTGATCTACGATGTTGTTGCTAGAAAAAATGTCGAAAATAGATATTGGCGTCTTGTCCTACCGTTTGTGTATTTAATTGAAAATATAAACAGAACAGTTATGATACACTTTTCACGGTTGTATCCTGCTCAGCATTACTCTCTTTCTTGGACTTAGGATGTTTGGTGTTCATTTCTAGGGTGGGGATTTGTAAATTGTAAAATAGGAAATAAGCACATCCATTTTTTTACCACCTAACAATAACATTTATCAATATATTTGCATTTATGTTCAAATGACTTGTCATAACATCTTTTGTTTATCTACCCATCATTTTAGCCAGGAATTGAATGTTTCCTTGAAGTTGGCGACAACAATGAGATCAGGGAACATGTCTCTATCCATCGATCTTCAAAGCCATGTGACAGAACCGTATGTTGAGTTACAGTTTCCTTTGTGATATTTAGAAGTAAACTGAATTTCAGATCAGTCCTTTACTTATTCAGTATTGCATAACCAGGTTATTGGCGATAACAATCTCATAATGGGATCTTGTCATATAGCTCATGACTGCAAAGTGGGTAGCAACAATATCTTTGCAAACAGTACACTTCTAGCAGGCCACGTGGTGGTGGAGGTGAGTCCTATTATAGATACAACATTAGTGATTATTCTATCCCAAAGCAGGCATATTAAGAGTTCTACTGAAGTGTTATTGACTTTTACATGTAGGACTATGCACACAGTGCGGGGGCCATTGTCGTTCACCAATTTTGTCATATTGGTGCCTTTTGTTTCATCGGAGGTGGTTCAGTGGTAAAATTTCCTTAACTATTTGCCTCTATGTTTTGGTTTATATTCTTTTCACAGAATGAGATTAGTTAAAAAAAAATGGATTTTGAAAAGTGGAAGTTGAATGAGATTCTTGAAAAATCATACGATTTGTTTGTCATAGAATGTAAAGCTCAGGTTCTATATTTTGGCAGGTATCACAAGATGTACCCAAGTACACTATGGTGTCTGGAGAAAGAGCTGAGCTTCGTGGCTTAAATTTAGAAGGTCTTCGGCGGCGTGGGTTCTCAGTTATTGAGGTTGGTTTTTTATTGTATTCCATTCTGGCTAGAAGAGCTCTTTTAGTCTAGTTGAAAATCAAAAAACTTTTATGCATGAATAATGTAGTTTCTTGCCGCTTACTAATTGGGAAATTTTACCTCTCCTAATCGTGGAGTAACACATTCTTTTGAAGTTAATGCTTGTAAATGAGAAAATATATCCAATAAATGGTTTGTCCATGAAGAAACTTAGTTGGCAGAATGTGATTACTTTGAAAAGGAACTAACTGATCTTATTTGGCAAGGATCTAGATCAAGAGCCTAAGAGCAGCTTATAGGAAGATCTTCATGGCAGCTAATGCTAATAGCGGGGGAATTGAAGACCGTATTGCTGAAGTGGTATTAAGTTTATACTTTTGCAGCTTTCGTGACAAGTTTCAACACTTAACAAAAGTAGAGTATATATAGTAAAAAACCATTCCAATTTTGATTTTTCAGGAGCAGCATGAAGACTTGGCTATTGTCCCGGCTGTGCATTCTCTGGTGCAGTCCATACGTGATTCTTTCACTGAAGATCGTCGTGGTATTTGCAAGTTCAGATCTTGGAGTGATTCTTGAATGTTTCCTTCAGCAAGTATGTGGAAATGTGGAATCTATGTAGCAGTTATTAGGACTGTCAGAGCGTTTTTCTGACAAATAGGTTTTATGGTTGCAATTGTTCTTGCAATTACAGAAACAATTATTTGCCAAGAAGACTTGCAGATGAGGATATAACCTGTATAACATGATGAAGTGAAGTATTGGCTTAAGCAATTTGCTTACCAATCTGGGAAAGGGAATATATTGCTTCAACTTATATTTAGGTCAAATATGAAACATTGGCTGTGGCTGTGGCTGCTGGCCTCATTAGGGAAAGGATTATATAAAAACAGCCGGCCAAAATGAGAAATGTAAAGCTGACAATGTTAAATTAGTTTTTATTTGATTAAAAAAACACTATCGGGGATAGGGAGGATAGGGTTGTTACACGAAACGAGTCGACTCGGGCTCGGCTCGTAAAAGCTCGAGTTCGAGTGGGCTCGAGGTGAACTCGAGCTCGAGCTCGAACCGATTTTCAAGCTCGTTTTTTTTCTTAGAGTCGGCTCGTGTTCGCGTATGTTCGACGAGCTCTGCCCGAGATCGACTCGTTTGAGCTCGACTCGTAAAGCTCGTTAAAAAGCTCGAATGAATTTTGTCCACGAATAAGTCCAAGCTCGAGCTCGACTCGTTAATACTCGAGTTCAAGCAGCTCGCGAAAAGCTCATGAACAGCTCGAAACTCGATTCGATCCGAGCTCGAACAGTCATACTGGGCTCGAGCTCGAGCTCGAGAAAAGCTCGAGGCTGCTATACGAGTTTCGAGTTCGAAGCTTGAAAGGCTCGGCTATTTCGTTTACGGCCCTAAATGGGGACAAGAACAATAAATGTCCTAATTTAAACTGTTATTCATACTTGTTTCAGAAAGGACATCAAACCCTAAAGAGTCAACAGTTTTCATGGGTGGGTCCCTCAAATTCTTCACTACTCTACTACACATAGTGAACGGTGCACTTTGCTTTTTTATCAATCTTAAAATAAACGTCATTTTTTTTTTAAGTTAGAAAATAGTCTTGGTGCAATTTTATCATAAAAAAAAGGGCAAATTTCGATGCGTGCGACTTCATGACAATTCTTAAGAGAAATTTGTTCATCGAGGTTCGAATCCAGTGACTTTATGATCACCAAAAGCAGCTTAATTCTTGTAAGAACGCCCTCTGCAATTTTCTCATACTACACGAAATATATAAACAGGTGAAATATGTTCATTAAAATGTTTGAATGAAATGTGACAATTATAATAAGATGACGGAAGGAAATAGTATAATTATATGATCGACATGTAATTTTAACCATATCCCCTTACCAATAGCCCTTTTTGTATTTTACCCTTCTTAGTGAGATTGTTATTGCTTTATTTTTAGGTAAGAAATAAAGAGAGATAGTTATTAGGAGTACTTTATTTTTAGGTAAGAAGCAAGTTGGGAGAAATATCTAACAAAAAACAATGTCCATCCAATCATCTCCTCTTCCTCTCCACTAGACTAGACTCCAATCATCATACCCTTTACAATTGCTAACTTTCTCTTTCTCTCTCGCTCTCTCTCTCTCTATCTATCTATCTACCTATCTATCTACATGTAGGTGTTTGTATAGAGGGTTGCAAAAGTTGAGTTTGTTTGTCAAGGTTAAATGGGCAGAAAGTGCTCACATTGTGGGAACATAGGACACAATTCTAGGACTTGCATAAATATTGGAGGCAATATTAATGTTAGTTATGCAGGAGGACTAAGGCTATTTGGAGTGCAGCTTTCAGATATATCTTCTTCCTCTTCATCCATGGCTATGAAGAAAAGCTTTAGCATGGATTGTTTATTGGCTTCTTCACCGCTATCATCGCCATCACCTGCATCTTCTTCATTGTCTTCTTCAAGGGTTTCTTCCATTAATGAAAACTCCAATAAGATGTCCATGTCCATTGGATATCTCTCAGATAGTCTCTTTGGCCAAGCTCAGGAGAGGAAGAAGGGTATGCATTCAATTATCACCTTAAAAAAAAAAAAAAAAAAATTTATGTTATGGGGTTCTACATTTACTAGGGGAGGTTTTATTCACAAATTTGCACCAATAACAACTATAAAGGAAGCTCTCTCCAATCCAAATGCATTATTTCAATTTTTTTATTTCCTTTTTCTTTTCATTTCCCTAATTACCCATAAAATTGGATTCATTTTTCAGGACACCCATGGACAGAAGAGGAGCACCGGAGATTTTTAACGGGGCTGGAGAAGCTAGGAAAGGGTGATTGGAGGGGGATTTCAAGAACCTATGTTACCACAAGAACTCCGACCCAAGTAGCCAGTCACGCTCAAAAGTACTTTCTCCGACAGGCGAGTCTTGTCAAGAAGAAGCGCCGTTCAAGCCTTTTTGACATGGTACATATATTTATACACCCTTAATCTTGCCTCTATAAGACCTTATTTCTTTGTTCATTTGAGCACATTATTCTTTTTTTCACTTATTTTTCCTATAAATCAATATTGCCATTCCTTCATCTTATTAACAGGTTGGCGGTAACATTATTGCACAAAATCCTGTAAACGGAACCTCTAACCTCAGCAGAACAAGCTCATACGATGAGGAAGTTCATGGAGACAACACTTTGACTATGATTGGCTTGAACTCACTAGGCCAAGAACGCAACATATCTAGTCAAGAAAGTGATAAATACATCCAAATATCTCCTAACAATCATGAGACGCCCTTTTGGCCTTATGGATCAATGAGTTTAAAGATGAATAATGCTTCAACCGTAGACGAGGATCATCACATTTCTGCAAGAGCATCAACTCCTGACCTAGAGCTAACACTTGCAGCTCCAAAGGCAATCGATCAAAATAAATCCTCCCCTATTAACTGGATCTATTAGTTTTATCCGATTAACTCAATTGTATCAAAATATGGTTTTTTTTTATTTTTCGCGATACCTATTGTTCTCAAATATATCTATCACTAGCGAATAATATATGTTCCGGATGGAACGTGCTCCTCTTGGTTCTAGTCCGTGTGACATTTGAATTAACCTTGGTAAAGGTTAAGGTTTCCTTTGTAAATTCTATCGACGACTGCTTAAACATAAAACCTTAAATCCCAAACCCTAAATAGTTGTGGTTGTTTTCATCTTTGATTAACTTATAGTATATGCTAATTATTGTTGTAGATGGAGATTGATTAAGAAGTTCAATCATAGGTTATGGTACATAAAGTGATAATGTGATCCTAATCACAATCACATTACAGAGATAAACCATCAAATTCAGTGCCTAATTACTTTGTCTACTTCCAAATAGTTTTGCATATTTTAACCAATCCTAAAGACACTTTTGCCTAACTTTTCACTAAAAAAGGGCAAAACCCCGGTGCGCCAAACGGGAGTTGGGAGAGGGAACCATTTGCTAGAGCTTTCCCCTGACAAGAAAAACAAAATGAATCATAAACTTAATCCAAACTAAGTGATCTAGAGATGGTGTCTTTCCCTTTTTTGATCCTTTTCATTCATTTTTTGTGTCATTTGTCAATTATTTTTATGCATTTACAAGGAGAACACCACAACCAGGTTCAGAGCACATATTGCTAGCTCAATAGATTCCTTTTCTATTGACAAGGGACCACTGCTCCCGGGTATTCGCTCATCTGCTGTAACATGCGACCTGAATGCACCTACGGCCCTCCAATAGTCAAGATTATAAAGGACCGAGGCGGGTCCCACATGAATTCCAATAAATATAATCCATTGATCTCAAAACAAGTGGGTCGTGGTTGCATCCGGGCCACACGTTGAAGCAAAGCAGCAGAAACCCGATTGCAACAGTTCCAAATACCTTTTTCTGGCATAATATCTAAGTAAGATACTGGATTTTATGCTTTACATGAGAGATTTTTTCATGCAGCAAAATGTTAATAAATAAAACAAAAAGAGTACATCTACACCCATGAAATAAAAGCACAGAGTAATTAATAACAATGTACCTGGCCATATGGTTTTCTCTCTCTTTCTTGCCTTTACCCATTTTGGACCACCTCTGTATCCCTGTAGATTATAGACCACCCTAAGGCTCTGAAACTGAATAAATTTCAAGAAATGCAGACAGAAATGGATGGTTCAATCATACGATAAATGATGTCGGTCAGGGATCGCTCCACAAGTTCATGGCTAGCTTGTAAAGTTGTGACTCACTCTTATTACCCTTTGGCCAATCTTTATACGAGTAGACAACAACAACAACAAAAAAGCCTTAGTCCCAAAATAATTTGTGACTCAAAACATTACTTTAACTTAGTTGGACAATTCTTAATTGAACTGCATGCAGCTAGGGAAATGTAAATACCATTGAATGATACCGGACAAGTTTAGGACCATATTTATTGTCATATTCTGCATTATGCTTTTTAAGAATACTAGAATAGTGACACATCAACAAACAATACAGTCTCTTTAATGCATGTAACAATCAATAAGGTCTCTTCACCAAATTGATTTTTCTGAGTAATACAGAGGCACGAAATGGGTAAAGGCGTAAAATTTTGACTACGAAATATTAGTAACTAATAATTGGTTGATTACACAATTTATTGAATCCTTGCCACCTGCAAATGAACACAACCTGAGCTTCATCCATGCCTAATTTATCTTAAGAATCTTTGTCTATACCCATTTGGACAAGCAAAAAAGAAACCCTTCTGTTACTGTTTGTTTGCTGGATGGACCACTTGTAGTAGGACCATGGAGGATACTAGAAGAACTTCTTAAGATGTTTGTACTCATCCAAGGACATATAAAACACATGCTAGACTGACTTCAAACCCACTTTTTGTCTTTGATTTCCCAATTTCTTGTAAATTATTGGAATAGGTCCAGGACTATTTATCTCCTCTATTTATCTTCATACATTGCATATCCCCTAGGGTATGGATTTTGTTTAGGTAATCCATTTTTTTTTTTGAAAATATTTGCATTTGTCCCACCTAGTTGAGGAATGTTTACGCGGACATCTTTTTGTATTGTGACCAATGTACAGCCCCGTCGTCTAATGTAACCCTCTTCCTTTACCAGAGTTTTCTTACTACCACACGATAGGATCGGAGTTTGGTGAATGAGGGTATGAAACTCTTCTTAATTAACATCTTCCAAGCGCCTTGTCTTTGGAAGAAATGGTCCTCACAAGCATCAGTCTTGGCTTGGCTCTCAATAAATAGGGAATTTGCCCCATAAGTTCCTTTTGGAACAAATCACTTCCCACTAAGTTCCTCATTGTATTAAAATGCCCCATAAGTTCTCATGTTGTATTATGTATAATACAACATTTAGTTATGCAGTAGTTTAAAATCATAATACTGCATCCGCACCACCGCCTCCGCCACAGTCCAGCTCCGCCGCCGCCGTCTGCTATCGCCGCATGCCGGATTCCGGTCAATTTTTGCCGGATTTCGGTCAATTTTCACCGGAATCCGGCAATTTTGGCCGGAATCCGGCCGCCGATTGCCGGAATTTGGTGGCCGGTCCATGGGCTTCGGACTCCGGTCACCGACGGCCGCCGGAATGCAGTATTATGGCCTTAATTGATGTTGTATTTTCGAAACATAATACAACATCATAATACAACATGGGGAAGGAACTTATCGGGCATTATGAAACTTTTTTAGAACTTACCGGGCATAGTCCCCAATAAATATGACAAGCTTTACTTTGTTGTCCATCTATCCAAATTCCAACATAGACACTTTTGAGAAAAACCTAGTGTCAATTATTGCTTATATTATCTCCTTATCTTCTGTAGTTCCATGTAATTATTATCTACCCATCCTTCACATATTTACTTTGTACAACCTTGTTGACTTTATTTGTCACATTCTAAGGATATTATACTTTCACCAACAACTTGGTACCAATTATTATTACTATCAATTAGTCACCCAAGCCAGCACCCCTTCTTCCCCCACCCCCCATCTCACCAAGTTACATTTAGGGCATCCATATCAGGATGAAGCATCATTTCACAAATTCGAATAAATGAAAAGATAACTTGATATACTCGAGGAATGATACAAATTTCATATAATGGAGTGTAGTCCCGATGCTATTATTGTGTATTGTTTATATTGATAAGCGACAGTGTGACACTGCTACTTTATCAGGTACAAAGGGACAAGACCTATCGATTGACGCTATTCTACAGACTAGCCTATACTACTCAAGCTTACCTAACCAAAATTGAGGACGTGGTACCAAAATAGGAAAAATATACAGGTAAATATAGGTCATCTATCTACGTTATGAAGGCTCTGCAGTCCCAGAAGGTGTGATTATACATTGGTTCCATTATACATCAGACATTTCTCAGTTATCATGTTCTAATTTGTACATGCAATCATAGGTATGATCCTTAACCGTATTTATCTTCACGTGAGTTAAACACTATCTTTAGTGCTTTAAGTCAACTCCTGCAATTTGCATGAGAAACTAAAAGGAGCACTCATTTAAGGTGGTGGAAGGAGTAATTAGTTAAGAAGAAGCTGGTGATTTTTATTTTTTTTATTTCTTTCATTTTTTGCACAGTTCTTCCAATGTGTTAGCCAGATAGCAGTTATCGAAAGCATTGATCGATGGCAATTGAATTGCGTGTAGATCTCAAGTAAGATCTTTTACTAGGAGGATCGGGTGGTATGTTGCTCAGTAAGTTCAAAGTAATTACTAATCAATACTCCCTCCGTCCTAAAAAAAACTTGTCTCATTTGACAAGTAATGACTTTATGGAGCATTCTTTACTTGCTTGTAACTTGTTCTATTTAAACTATAAATATTTTTGTTTTTAGTACAATACGTACGAGTATATCATGAATAAATTATGCACACAATTTATGTTTATAGAGCATTACTTGAGGAGAAAAGACAAACAGATGCATCTGCAGTGAGCAAAGGGTTAATATTTCATTACCATGTGATGGGAATCAAGATAGCTCGGGTCAAGATAATCAAGACTCGTTGATCATAAAAAGAGGACCAATCACTCGTGTTATGTGAGGAGGGCGCGAGCAGCTTTACTTCAACTTGTGGGAGAGATTTGGAATCAAATTAAAGTCACCAATGATCCAGTATATCAAGAGAAGTTCAAATGCAAGTTAGAGGTTCAAATCGACAATCTTGGAAACTTGAAGGTTGGGTTTTGAAGTCTGAAAGTTGGACAGTTTGAAAGTTGGACAGTCCAGTCCTGAATGTTCGACAGTCTTCTTGTTTTCTTCTCTTAGTAATTACTGCATTTTAAGCCTATTAAAGGCAGCTCTAAACTCATTGTAAGACACTTTTTTTTTTGGTTAATATATTAAAGCATAAGCTTTGTTTGGGTGTTCATACACTTGTTTCACAATTGAGTTTGTGAGTCTATCCGATTTCTTGGACTAGAAACCAAACCTTGAACTTATCAATCTTCGTGAGTCGGGGGATTGTGGCGTTCCGTGTTCGTGGGTCGTAGACAATCGCGTCGACGGTTCTCGTTCGCACCCCAAGGTTCCTAGTCAATTGCAACTAGTGGGTCAAGGGAGACTCTTTCTATCCTTTCTCTAATTTCGTTAATTTCGTTTTTTTCGTTTTTTTTATCGTTATACTCGTTACTTTCATTGTTCGTTATTCTAATTCCGCGTTCGTTGTCCATCTCTAAGGGTTCCGTTAATCTTTGAATCGATCTTGGCTCGAATCCGAATCCGGATTCACATCACCATGTCTTGAAGTTAGGCCCAGATTAGATGCATTCTTGGGAAAGAAAAGATTTATTTACACTAATAAAGGGTCAAAACAGAGTTACATACACACACAAGCACATGGTCTTGGGGTCCTTCAGAAGTCAGAAACATGTACTACCAAGCAACTCTTTAGATCTATTTCAATCATTCCAAGCCAAATGCCCAAATCCAAACATTCTGTTATCTAGTATGTATCTTATTTTTTTTATAGAAAGCCAGTATGTACATAATAACATGGAAGCTTTCTATAGCTTCAAAATAATTTTTAGAGGACGAGCCTTGGCGCAACGGTTAAGTTGCTCCTTTGGTGACCATAAGGTCACGGGTTCGAACCTTGGCGAACAGCCTCTTGGCAATTGTCAGGGGAAGGCTCTAGCAAATGGTTTCCTCTCCCAACCCCCGCTTGGCGGATGATTAAACTCTGTAATCACGATTCAACAGTAATACGGTACGACTCTCAATGGGTCCAAGTAATTGTATGATTAGACCACTGATAAATTAATTGAACTTTATACATATAAATTCTGGTTTGAAGTGTTATTCCAAGAACCTGTGGGCAAGCAAAATAAGAACAAATAGTGACTACTGCCCACAGTTTTAGAAAGCCCTAGTTGATGGCTTTAGCATGATTAGAAAGAATAAATCAAATATTAAATGGGTCGATCATTCAATATTCAAATCCAAGCTAGATTAGAAACATAAGTATGAATAGACTGCTCAAATAAATGTCAATATTTTAATCAATGGAGAAGAATACTTTAAGAACTTACAGCCTGAATTGCCCACAGAAAAAAATTGTTTCAGTTGGTTCCATCCTCAGCATGCTGATTTGAAGATGACACATTTGATGTCAAAACTGCACCGAATTTTCTTTGGGTGAAAGATTAGAACGCAAGTAAACAACCAATTACAGTAAAGTTTCCCACAGAAAAAGAAGCACATAATAAGCCTAGTTGACAACTAAGTTATTATGTTGAGCATGCATGAGAGTCCAGAGTCACATGTAAGGAGTATTCAAATGGAAGGATCCCTGGATCTTGTTCCCAAGAAAGTTTAAACAACACTACAAAGCTTCATTGATTGATAGACCAATAAATAAAAATAAGGACGAACCACTGATATAAAGGTTCTGTTGTAGATACCTAATGGCGTTGGAGCTTTTGAAGAAGTCTAATTACGTCCTAAAAACAGAAACCATTGAGTGTGGTACCCTCTTATCACCTACATAGGCATTGATTCCTGTATATACAGCAATTAGAATAGAAAAAATCTTTAAAGCGTTGCTATGTCCACGAAGAGGGATCACAACAAGTTTCCTAACTAGTAAAAATTTTCAGATGTGGTAGGGGTGAATTGAACTTGGACCAATTGTAAATCACTGTTCTTTTCAAGGCACTGAAATAAATTCTCATTTAAGTAAGGTTATGATTGACGACTACCATTTCTTCAAACCCAATTGACGCTTCTTAAACCAATAAACTATTCCTAAAATTCCCCCCTTTAATTATGTCTAGTCCCTATATATACTCCACTACGTTAACCTGTTCTTCTCATTCTAAACTAACGAGAACGAAATGGAGATCCCTCTTGTAGATTTCAGTAAGCTAGATGGCGAACAGAGATGTGAAACCATGGCCCTTCTCCACCAGGCTTGTGAGAAATGGGGCTTCTTTCAGGTATAAGTAATTATAATCATTTTTCTTATACAAGCACTTGTTATAACATAGGCTTAATCTCTGCAGATTGAGAACCATGGAATTGACAAGCAGCTGATGGAGAAAGTTAAGCAGTTAGTGAATAAGCATTATGAAGAGAACATGAAGAACAGTTTCTACGAATCAGATATAGCTAAGAGCTTCAAGAATAAAGGCAGTACGGATAGCATAGACTGGGAGAGTACCTTCTTCATTTGCCATCGCCCAGATAATCGAATCAATGCCATGGATAACCTCTCAGAGGAACTTCGGTGAGCAATCAATCATAAAATTTATTTGCCAGATTCTGCATTGAACAATTAAGATCAGTATGCACAAATGCCTAGAATTTACAATCACTGCAAATACTATGCATAGTTGAGTTAGTAGTCAAATCAATCCCTGAATTTCAGCTTCTGTATTTAGAAAAGTTACTAAAGGAAGCGTATAATAAACTATCCAGATTATTTACATGTGCAGACTAACAACTAGTTAAGCATGCGTGCAGAAAAACAGTGGATGAATATATTAATCAACTGATAAAGGTGGCAGAGAACCTTTCGGAGCTCATGTGTGAGAATCTTGGCTTGGATAAGGACTACATAAAGGAAACATTCTCAGGGAACAGAGGTCCTTCTGTTGGAACAAAAGTGGCAAAATACCCACAATGCCCTCGCCCTGAACTTGTCAGAGGTTTACGCGAACACACAGATGCCGGTGGAATCATTCTCTTGCTCCAAGATGATCAGGTCCCAGGTCTCGAATTCTTCAAAGATGGAGAATGGGTTGAGATTCCACCCTCTAAGAACAACACCATCTTCATAAACACAGGTGATCAAGTGGAAGTGCTGAGCAATGGACAGTATAAGAGTGCCTTGCATCGTGTCATGACAGACAAGAACGGAAGCAGACTCTCCATTGCCACTTTCTATAATCCTGCAGGAGAAGCTGTGATTTCTCCAGCTCCAAAACTTTTATATCCCAGTCACTTCAGTTTCCAAGAGTACCTGAAGCTTTATTCCTCCACTAAATTCACAGATAAGCGTCCCAGGTTTGAGACCATGAAGGAAATGGTTAATGGACATTTCTGAAAGAGTTATTAACTTCTAGTCTTCTGCTGATGCTTGCTGCTTCAGTTTGCCCTCCATCCCTGTTCCTTTAATTTCCAGATAAGTGGAATATGTCATTTTCTTCACATCCTGCTCTATTCAAGCAGCAGTAATAAATGCTGGCTTATGCTTTTTTGTCAAGCTTTCCATAACCGTGTATTGAGTGAACCAATAACTATCATCATTACAACCTAAATGAAATACTGGTCAAGGATCTTTGTATTACCAGTTTGACTAAGAATGTGTGTAATAGTGACCGTGTGCACAAGTGTGTTATAATAAGAAGACAGATACTGTTTTGTTTTCATCCTTTGACAAAAGAATCGTGTGGTTTTCTAGCCAAACAATGAAGATCTCGTATACTCAACATTGACCAGCTAAAGGTAATTAACTTATCCTCAACTACATTTGGATTATAACATGTGATCCAAATGCATACTCTTTTCTTTCCGTTCTTCGTCAGAAGATATCATGTTGTTATCTAGCTAAACTGTGCAATCTTGTATTCTCAACATAGACCAGCTAATGGTAATTAACTTATACTACTAAACTACTTTTGGATTATAGCATGTAATCCAAATAAACATCCATCTAATGTAGACCATAAACAACAAAAAATATCAATCAAAATGTTCTAGTTACCTTTTTCAGTTAAGAAAATTCTTCAGAATTTTTAATGCAATCAACGAGAAGGACAATTCATATCAAGCTTCAAAGGAATGGCAAGTAGAGAAAGATGCTTCATATTTATTCTGTTCATAACATATTTTCACATCAATAATTATTGCTCTGCAATAGATAAAGACTAGCATGGCCTCTAAACATTGTAATAGTTCAGTACTTCACTGTATATCAAAGCACTGCTATTGGTAAAACATGGTGACAAGATCAGTATCTACCATATCTGACAAGCCAATGAGTATGGTCAAGCTTAAGGAGTCAAAAGTTAGAAGCAGCTGTATTTTTTTTTTCTTTTTGAAGAATTAACAGCATACACCTTTTAGATGACTCAGCACAAATTCACCTTTAACCTGATGCATCACAGATTTCTTCCTGGATTCTCAGAACTTAGCTATTCAAAAAACCTTTCACATGATAGCCAATTTTGCTAAAATTGATTTTGTTACGAATGTCGAGGTACGCTGGACTGCTTCAGTTAATGAAATCTTATGCCTCTGTAATGATGGAGCGCATTTGGTGACTAAACATAGCAAAAAGTTCCCATACTTCAAAGATGCTGAAAAACTCTCAGCTGATTCTTGTGCTCGGCAGATAAGTTGATCAATTACATCTTGGGTCAAGTGAACATTGTGGTTTAAAATATTTTGGAACAGGTTAAACAATGCTTCAGTCCACACGAGATCATTAGATATTAATCTTTGATGGCAAGGAAGGCAGATAAACTTGCATTTATCTTCATCCCCACATAATAGCTTATGGCAGAATGCAGAAACATGAGCCGGGTGTAAGCATTCCCTAACAATCCTTGTAATCACATCACAAATGGGATTATTAATACCTTCCTTCCGCAAAATCAACGGAAAGAGAAGTCCATAAACTGCAGCCCTCTGATGCATTTTGCAGTACTCAACTGCTGCAGTCACAAGCACACGAGAAGCTGGTTCCACAAGGATTAATAACTTGGGAAGCAGAAATGAACAAAGAACATTACTTATCCATCCAAGTTCTTCTTCACTCCCATCAGAAAGATGAGACACTAAAATCGAGACTGTCTCGTCATCCGCATTCCATGGTTCAATCAAACCCAAAACTGCTAAGGAATCTGCCCCACTTCCAATACAGAGACTGCGAATTTCACAAGCCAAACCTGCAGCATTTGAAGCAGACTCAAAGTTCAGTATCTGTGATTTCAAACAAGCAGCCATTTCTTCAGTTTCGGCTGTCATAACATCATGTTTCAAATGAACTACCTTATCTGCCTTTCTGATTTCATCCAAATTCTCATCCTCATCCTCCCTCTCCTCAACTTCAATCATCATATCATCCTCATCCCCACAAACATCAAATGGAGTACCCACATCCAACTCATTACACGATATAGGAAGCCACGGAAAAACTGGAACCACTCTCACTAGCAACATCCTTTAGCCAATCAGGCACAGACCCAAAATCTTCAATCCCCTTATCTTCTTCGGAATCCAAATTTAAACAAGAAACCCACTCGTATTTCGGGTCAGACACGATGTCGAGCAGCTGGCATGCAGCTCTCTTTAACCCAAAAATCAATCTCCTGAGAATCACTCAGTATATCACGGGTAAGTTTACACAAAGCCCGCTTACTAAATTTCATATGCTCGTAAACAAGAAACGAAAGAATTCGAGCCTGAACTGCATTTGGTAGTGTCTTCATCCACATAATCCTGTCCATTCACAGATAAAAATCCCAACTTTCAACCAACCATTTATCTTTAACTTGCAAAAAAAAAAAAAAAAAAACATGCATAGGAGAAAGAGACAAGCATTCCTATCATAGGTGATTACTAAACCTAATTCAACTCATAATATTTTCCCTTTAAAATAAAATCGTAAAAAATGATGTTTGAATTTTGAAATGGGTCAAATTGAGTTTGAAAAGTAAAAAAATCCAACAAACAGAAAAGGGGCTACCTGTTTGTGTTTGGAGATTTGAGAGGTGAAGGAGACGAGGGGTCGACGAGGAGGATGTCAGTGGGTTTCGTGAGGAGCGAGAGGAAGGAACTTGTGGAGAGAGAGATGGCGGCGTTTGATGAGGGGTTGAAATGCTGTTGAAGCCAAGTCGATGCCTCCGATTCAGGACAAGGAGAGTTCATAAAAATCTCCATCAATGGAACCCAAGCTTCCATTCTTTCTTTGTCAAGTGGACATTTTAGAGATTCTTTTACCCTTTATACTATTCAATTTATTGAATGATATTTTTGATCAATAATAATAATAATACTAATGATATTTTTGATCAATAATAATAATAATACTAATGATCATTAATATCAATAGTAATAACTATTACACCTGGAGTTGAGTTAGTCTTATAAAAAACACATTTTTTTTAAGATTAAAAAAAAATTATTTTTACACTAACACTCAATATACATGCACTGGCACTCTTCACACTAGCACTTTATCACTGACACTTTTTTACACTGACACTTAATATACATGCGCTGACACTCTTTACACTGGCACTTTGTTACATTAACATTGACACTTGTTTTACACTAACACCAGCACTTTGTTACACTAACACTGTCACTTTGTAACACTAACACTGACACTTTTTTACACTGGCACTGACACTATTTTACATTAACACCGACACTTTTAGATGTGTAAACTTAATAATAAAAAACCCTAATTCAACCCACGCAACCTCAAAATTCTTTCTGGCCCTAACATAAATTAGGGAGAGAAAAATCAAAATAGAATGGTCTTTGTCTACCATGACATATTGGCCAATGATGTGTGTCGTGCTAGGGCACAGAAAGAATTGAGAAGAACAAAATTGATTACACATCAATTTAGTGACCATATTGAACAATTTTCTGGATATAGTAAATTGATTGACATTGGCACATGAAATAGCTTGGCGACAAGGAGCTTCACGACGACGAAGTTGGCGTGTTGCAGTGACGGAGCGGGAGAGCCGATATGAAGAAAGTGGAAGACTACGGCGATCGCACAAGCGCGCGTTATTTCAAAACCCGTTATTCCTATTGTTCAGAAAAAACTGATTTTTTGTGAGATTTTGGCGATAAATTAATAAACTATACTCCCTCGTCCCTCCGTCCCACACCAATTGATACTTATTTCCTTTTTGGTCCGTCCCACACCAATTGATACTTACCCAAAATGAAAAGGAATCTTCACTATTTACCCCACTCATTCTCTCTCCTATTTTACTTTTTCACTCACAACATTCTCTCTCCTAACTATTCCTCCCACTCATTTTTTTCTCCTATTTTACTTTTACACTCATAACATTCTCTCTCCACTTTTTCTCTCTCTTACCTTTTCTTAATCCGCGCGCCCATTTTTTTGATATCAAATGGTGTGGGACGGAGGGAGTATAAAATAATAAATTTGTTCGGTCTCGATTCAGATCAATCGATAAATTACAAAAATCGATAAAATAGTTAGATAATAATATTTCGAAAGATTCCTTTATAATTTTAGATTCCACAAAAATCATAAATTAATAATTCTTAAAAATTAGAAAAACATAATTATTACAATTTAGTCAAAATATAACTTTATAGTTATTTGTTTGCTTATAAAGTTCAAATCTAGTTGAAGTTCATTTCAAAATTATCATTAATTTTCAATGTCTTTAAACTTATTGTGTATATATAATAAAATTATTTTATATGTAAATTTGAAATTCGTTGGAATAGATTTTGAGTTGGTCTTATAAAAAACTAATTTTTCTGACACTTAGGAAAAACGTGTTTTGTTTTTTCCGTTTGTGCCAGTGCCAGTGTGACAAAATGCCAGTGTGACAAAGTGCCAATGCATGTAGTAACGAAGTGCAGGTGTAAAAAGTGCCAGTGCATGTGTAACAAAGTGCCAGTGTAAACAAAGTGCCAGTGCATGCGTAACAAAGTGCCAGTGTAAAAAGTGTCAGTGCCAGTTTAACAAAGTGTCAGTGTAAAAAAGTGTCAGTGCATGTATATTAAGTGTCTGTTTATAAACTAACACTGGCACTTGGTTACACTAATACTGGCACTTTGTTACACTAACACTGGCACTCTATTAAACTAACACTGGCACTTGTTTTACACTAACACCGGCACTTTGATATACTAACACTGGCACTTTATTACACTAACACTGGCACTTTTTTACACTGGCACTGGCACTTTGTTACACATGCACTGGCTTTGAGTTTCTGGACAAAGAGAGCTTTTAACTGGCACTTTTTTAGACGTACACTGGTACATTTTTACCATAAAAAACACACACATACACACACAATAACAAAGGAAAATATCCTGATTAAATTATCGATTTTGCATCTGGCTAGGCCACTATTTACTGGGTTGGACTGAATAAGGGACAGCGGAGAAAAAAAATTAAAATTGACAAACCAATGAAGCATCAAACTTAGAAAGAGAAAAGAAAATACAACTACGATTTGCAAAGAAAAACACATGCCTGCACAAAATTTCCACGCATTTCCAAATCCTAATTCCTCTTCCCCAACTCCAAATCAAACCAATTCCTACCCCAATTTGCGTAGGTGGCGTTCGTATTTACATACACATATTGTCCTCTGGTAGTTGAATTTCGTTTTATTGGATTTAGCGATTTTGATTAGGAAAATATGAGACGCAGGGGGCCGGATTTTCGACGGCTAGTGCGTCGGAGATTTTCTAACCCGTTTTGGCTAACGGTTTGTGGATTGGCGGCTTCCTGTGAGTCTACACAAGTGTACGGAAGTTGGGCGTCGCAAGCGAGGGAAGAGTCGACGTCTTCTAAAAACACGTTTTTTTCTAAGCTTGAAAAAAACGCATTTTTTGTGAGATTTTGACTTAGATTTTTTTAATTAATAACTACTGTATTAATTTTTAATAAATTAATAACTTTATAATTTAGTAAATTTTATTGATTTCATTATTATTAATTTATAGAGTTTTTAGAGTTTTTATGAGTACATTAAAAAAATTATATATACTCCCTCCGGTTCCAGAGAAATGCGCACAAAACGGGATCGCACAAGAATTAAGGTAGAAGGTGAAAAATGTGATGTGTTGTGAGTGTAGATGGTTGGGTATGAGAGAGAAAATGGAGTAAGTGGGTAATTGTTGTGAGTAGAGATAAGTGAATCCCATTTCTATTTTGAGATTTTGCAGATTATTGTGAAACGTCCAAAAGATGTCTTTTTGCATATTATTGTGGACGGAGGAGGAGGGATATACTCCCTCAGTCCCATTATTTACTTCACCATTTTGGCTTCGACACGCAAATTAAGAAAATGGGTGGGAAGAAAAATGTTGCGAGTGTAATTTGAAAATAGGAGAGAGAAATTTGAAAATAGGAGAGAGAATGAGTGGAGGGAATAATAAATTATAATGGTGTTGTGAGTATTAAAATAATGTAGGAGAGAGAATGAGTGGAGAAAATAAGTAAAGATTCATCACAAAAGGATAGGTGAAGCTTTCAATGGGACATCCAAAATGGCAAAAAGTGAAGTTATTAATGGGACGGAGGGAGTAGATCTTAACTTAACCCCATCCTTGCTTATAAATAACACATAAAACGCGCCCCCATTTACGGGCAAATTCTAAATATGTGGAGTTTAAAATACAGGGATCCCTGAAATTACTAATTTGCCCCTTTATATACCTAATTTCCCTCCCTCCTTTCATTCAAACGCACACCCTCTCTCTCTCGTACTTCTCCCTCTTCTCTCGTGAACGAACGAGAGAAAAAGGCGATTTCAATCCCTAAGGCCCCAACTCTCTCTCTCTACTCGCAACAACGAAAAAGGAAAAATCGATAATGGCGAGAGTAAAAATCCCGTCCCCAACCCCGCCGCACTGGGAGCCGACGCTTACCGCCAAAGTAATCGCCGCCGGAGCGCCCTCTTCGACCGTGCCCGTAAAGAAGGTAAACTTAAACCTACTTTAATGGGACATCTGAGAAACCACTGAGATGCATTCGAGCGGGCTTATACGAGATGTCTCGTATAAACTCCACTTCGAGATGCATCTCGAGTGGTTTCACCTCGAGATGTCATCCCACCGTTGTTGTTGATTCCAGGTTAGATTGTTTAAAATTGAATCCAAGTTTGGGCATAAACCGGGTAAAGCAAATGAACTGGGTTTTAATGGGACATTCGAGTGAAACCACTGAGATGCATCTCGAGTGGGTTTATACGAGATGTCTCGTATAAACCCACTCGAGATGCATCTCGAGTGGTTTCACCTCGAGATGTCATCCCACCGTTGTTGTTGATTCGTGTTAGATTGTTTAAAATTGAATCCAAGTTTCGCATAAACTCGGGTAGCAAAATGAACTGGGTTTTAATGGGACATTCGAGGAAACCACTGAGATGCAGCTGAGCGGGTTTATACGAGATGTCTCGTATAAACTCCACTCGAGATGCATCTCGAGTGGTTTCACACGAGATGTCTCTAATGTATTGTCTCTCTCTTATTTGTGTTTTTTGTAGGCACGTGAACCTACGACCGTTTCAAACCTAGAAAGAGGAAGGCCGATAAGCTGTTTGGAGAGAGAAGAAAACCGGAGGAAGGCCCCAAGACGAGGGAGCCACAAATTACGATGATGAGCAGGAGGAGGAGGCATGGTCGATAGGGATAGGCTGGGGAGGAGGAGGAGGATAGTTCGATGGGGAGGAGGAGGAGGATAGTTCTCGATGGGGAGGAGGAGAGCGATAGTTCTGGGCGCGGAGGGCGGAGGTGGGAGGTGGAGGCGGAGATGAGCGATGATGACGATGATGATGATGGGCGGAGGCGGAGGTGAGGAGGAGGCGGAGGAGGAGCAGGAGGAGGAGGAGGATATAGCAGAGCCTCCTGCACTCACCGAGACACGGGAGGAGGCGGGGTCGCGCGGGCTTCTGGCGGGGACTGGGGAGGAGGCAAAGCTGGAGGGGCGACCATCACGGGCACTACTGAGAGGGACCCCGCGCGGCCCGCAGGATGTTTCCTCTATACGGGTTCGGTGATCACCGAGCCGGACAGATTTGGAGTGACTCCATTAGTGAGTCATTAGTGACTTTCCAGACGAGATCGACGCATCCGGATAGGTAAGCTACTAATTAATGTGATATGTTTAAAATCTTGAAGTCATTTATACCACACACACACCGTAAATATTCCTTTACTTATCCCATGCCGCTTTCTCGAGAATTGATTATATTTTTTGTTTCGAATCAACAGTTCGACCGTGATGCGCATCCGGCCGCCGATGAGCCCGGGCCGGCCCTCGTGGATGCGGTGGCCTCCAAGAATGCCGCACGGTGCGGTCATTCAGAGGCCGAACCATGCGCACGCTATTTGCATTTTTGGAACGGTGGTCTCCCGAGACTAACTCGTTCCATATGCCTTGGGGGAGACGACGATCACGCCGCACGACGTCTTTCATATCCTAGGTATGTTGTTGTTATATACTACACTCCGTCCCGCACGACTTAGGATTTTGGTCAACTCGAGTTCACTTTGACCGAGTAATTTAAACAAAAATAATTATCCAAATAAAATTCTAAAAATTGTTATCAGATCAAGCCTATACTTTTAACCGTCTACATTCATGTCAAAGATTACCGTTATTTTTATAAATTCATCTCTCAGTACCGAAATGTTTATGTTCATTTTCATTTTACAGTATCACTGCAGAGGCCGAATTGCTCGGTATCCTGACCCTGGCCGACCTATCCTGCATCCGTAGCCACCTCCAGCTGATCGGCACCGGGTACTCACGAGGAGGTCGAGCGCCTATTTACTCAGCCGCAGGGGTGTACGACAGATGCTCAGCCGTGCGTCCGCGTATATCCCGCACCTATTGGGTTGCACGATGTTCGTGGACAAGAGCGGGATAAGGTGCCCTCAGCCTTACCTTCCTGCATGGATCTAGACATGGGCCTCCCCACTCTCTCCCGGGGATCACCCACTTCGGGCATATATGTACCGAGAGTCGGGGAAGGCGTCCAGATCCGGATGCAAGCAGTACGGGCGGTCAGGCGGCTCTCCTAGAGGTACATCTTACTCCATTCACTTTCTTTTTACCGTCTACTCCCCCCACCTCTCGTTATTAAATGTCGCATTTGAGTAGTTTTTAATACTTTTTACATACATATCGTGCTCCGGATATACGAGTACTTTCCGGTTTTCGGCGAGTTATCGAATTCCCAGCAAAGGGCAAAGCAGGGCAAATGAGAGCCCGTAGATGGTCTCGTGATGATTCTACTGGGAGGTCGCTCGATCATCTGCGCGCATCGCCGCATTCTCGATGTGATGGGGCCGACAGCTGCGAGTTATTCATATTAAAACCGTTATACGTTTTTGTGTCCTTCCTTCCGATATTATGTCGACTTTGCCTAACAATGTCTACTCACAAAAGTTATTTGGACTCCTTATGGGACCGGGTCTGACACGATACGCCTCGTTTCATACTACAGGGCGTTATACGCTCGCGACATCACCGAGGCGTATACGCATGGCCGATCGTGCGACTCAGCAGCCGGTACCAAGCAGAGGATCCCTGCATCGCCCCCATAGCGAGCGAGATATGCGTTTGGCAAAGTGGTCGAAGGGGTATCAAGCATTATGGTGGTGACATAGATCGACTGGGCAGCGTGGGCCGAGCCTCGGGCATGGCGAGTTCAGTGGCCGATACCCGTCAGGGGCCACTATTTACAGTGAGATCATCCCGCGCCCGTTCCTCACGTGACTCCGGATTATATGGCTTGGTTTCGTGCGAGGAGTCATATTCGGATAGCTAATCCGATACACGATCCCCCGTGACATTCCACCTCCCCCACCTCCCCAAGCCGATGCTCCACCGCACCCCATGGTTGCAGAGGCACGAGCTAAAGCACGCTACCAGCGACTGAGAGGTTCCGAAGAGCTACTCTTAGAGAGATCTACGAGATGTTGCCAGAGGTCCCACTTAGGATATTTGTCATTTTGATCACCTGTAGTGTACCACTTTTTTGACATATTGCTTGCTAAAAATGCATTGTTGTAACTCCACTTCCTTTAATATTTTGACCAATGTCATAAGCATGAAAAAGTCTTAAAATGTCATCTAGATCTTAGAAAAAATTTAAAAAAATAAAAACCTATACGTGTACCACTTTCGCATGCTCTAGACATATTCCTTAAAACCCTAAAAAATGGGACATTTTTGTAACTCCACTTCCTTTAATATTTTGACCAATGTCATAAGCATGAAAAAGTCTTAAAATGTCATCTAGATCTTAGAAAAATTTAAAAAAATAAAAACCTATACGTGTACCACTTTCGTATGCTCGGGACATATTCCTTAAAACCCTAAAAAATGGGACATTTTTGTAACTCCACTTCCTTTAATATTTTGACCAATGTCATAAGCATGAAAAAGTCTTAAAATGTCATCTAGATCTTAGAAAAATTTAAAAAAATAAAAACCTATACGTGTACCACTTTCGATGCTCTAGACATATTCCTTAAAACCCTAAAAAATGGGACATTTTTGTAACTCCACTTCCTTTAATATTTTGACCAATGTCATAAGCATGAAAAAGTCTTAAAATGTCATCTAGATCTTAGAAAAATTTAAAAAAAAATAAAAACCTATACGTGTACCACTTTCAGATGCTCGGGACATATTCCTTAAAACCCTAAAAATGGGACATTTTTGTAACTCCACTTCCTTTAATATTTTGACCAATGTCATAAGCATGAAAAAGTCTTAAAATGTCATCTAGATCTTAGAAAAAATTTAAAAAATAAAAACCTATACGTGTACCACTTTCAGATGCTCTGGACATATTCCTTACAACCCTAAAAAATGGGACATTTTTGTAACTCCACTTCCTTTAATATTTGGACCAATGTCATCATCATGAAAAAGTCTTAAAATGTCATCTAGATCTTAGAAAAAATTTAAAAAAATAAAAAACCTATACGTGTACCACTTTCGAGATGCTCGGGACATATTCCTTAAAACCCTAAAAAATGGGACATTTTTGTAACTCCACTTCCTTTAATATTTTGACCAATGTCATAAGCATGAAAAAGTCTTAAAATGTCATCTAGATCTTAGAAAAATTTAAAAAAAATAAAAACCTATACGTGTACCACTTTCAGATGCTCGGGACATATTCCTTAAAACCCTAAAAAATGGGACATTTTTGTAACTCCACTTCCTTTAATATTTTGACCAATGTCATAAGCATGAAAAAGTCTTAAAAATGTCATCTAGATCTTAGAAAAATTTAAAAAAAAAAAATAAAAACCTATACGTGTACCACTTTCGTATGCTCGGGACATTTTCCTTAAAACCCTAATAAATGGGTCATTTTTGTAACTCCACTTCCTTTAATATTTTGACCAATGTCATAAGCATGAAAAAGTCTTAAAATGTCATCTAGATCTTAGAAAAATTTAAAAAAATAAAAACCAGTGGTTTATGGAAAATATGACATCTCGTGTATATTAACACGAGATATCTATATGAACATCTCGCGTATAACTACACGAGATGATATTTGAACATCTCGTGTGTGCACTCCGCACGAGACGCGTCTAAATTTCCATAAATCGTTGCGTTGAAAGGAATTTGACGTTTAAAATTCCGAACATAAATCCGTAAAACACACCAACGCCATTCTCATTCAAAATTCAATTTTTAAGTTCATAACATGGATTCCTCAAATAATAACATGGATTCCTCACATAATTCTCCCCAAAGTTCTCCAAGTTTCAATGATTATGCCTCACAAACTTCTCCACAAAATTCTTATGATTGTGTTGACCTTGATACGATAGATTTTCTCATTGATGAAGAAGAAGAAATCTTACAAAATATTCCTCCACATCAACATTCTCCAAGTGTCAATGATCCTAGCTTCGATGAAGTAAGTTGTTAATTTTTTTTTTGTGTATTGTGATCAAAATAAAAATAAAAATCCCATCTTGTTTTAAAAATCCCATCTTGTTTTTTTTTTTTAAATCGAGACAGGTGGACATCTCGGTAAATACACTCGAGATGCATCTCGAGCGAGTTTACTCGAGATGTGTCTCGTGTAATATTACTCGAGATGTGTCTCGAGTGGATATACCCGAGATACATGCCGGATCCCGGAAACCGACCGATACTACCGTATTTGTATTTTGCAGGTTCCTACCCTGACATCGCTGATGAATTCACTACATCACAAACATTTCAAACTTCGGCCGAGCTTCGCCCACGTACAAGCCATCGCGAGGCGCCGTAATATATACCTTGTTATAAAGGACTCGAAGAATAGACGTGGAAATGTTCTTGCGTACGCAAACATAATTTGTCATTTTCAAAGTGGACAACACAGGCCTAAGATCAATGAACAAAAGGAAGACAAGTACGAAGAAAAGTGGATTGCACTTTTAGACTATATGCCAAAGAAAGGGGTGGGATGGGTTACGGGGTTATGTTGTGAAGAATGGGGTGCATAATCATGAATTTCCTAAGTATCCTAAGGGTTTCCCGTCGGGAAATTGACACCCGGTGAATACGCGGCGGCTTGTACCGCGAGCGAATGTTCGCTGCGTCCGAATAACATAGTAGGAATGTTAAAGATGCAAGATGAGACGAACGTCGCACTCCGACGCACGTTCGCAACGCAGCCACAAAGTATAGAGAAGGAGAAAGACAGGAGGACCGCGCTTCAACATTTCCTAAAATTGCTCGCCGATGACGGGTATACATACTTCATGAGGATCGACTCCCGAGAGTGGCACGACGGAGATATATTCTTCGCTCACCCTACAAAGATTGAAGATTCTTAATCGTTTCCGTATGTTATCGAGGGTGACCGCACCTTCAACACCAACCGCTACGGATTGTACTTCTGCAGACAGTGGGGTTTACTTCTACCGGCCATAATTTCACAATCGCGTCTCGTGTTCCTCGTGCATCGTAGTACGGGTGATTATAAATGGGTATTGGGAATGTTTGCTCGCCCGTTTACACCTCCTCGCCTGCCTGGGCGCTTGTCAGCGCATCGGAGTCGGGTTTCATCGGTGCTATCCGTTTAGTTTTTCCCCACACCGCACACATCTTGTTTCGGAGGCATATAGAGATGAATGTTAGAGAGCTGGGTTGAAAGAAACCGGTAGCATTGACTTTGCGTAGTCGTTCATGAGGAGGTTCAATAAAGCAATCTCAGCCTCTTACCTCCGACGAACGGGGATCGAACGTTGGAAGAATTTTCTTTCTTGTCGATTACAAATCTTACCCTAAATTATTGGATTACCTCGCCGATACCTGGATTACTCCGTACGCTCGGAATATTCTCGTCCACGCACACGGATGTGTTGGAAACACTTTGGGACCCATACAACAAACAAAGTGTGAGGGTGAGCATAACAAAGTCAAGAAGGCATCGGAGAGTGCTTCTTCTACTTATGACACGATCTTCAAGACGACTCGTAGAATCTTTCATATCCAAACAACAAATATCAAGCAGCTTTATGAATAGAGCGAAGACCGTAACTCCACTTGATTTGGATAAACTTAACTGCTTCGCAACCTATCGACTAGAGTGTCGCACATGGCTCGATCTTATCGTAAAGGAGCGGTCTCGAATTCGTACACTCAAGTATGGTCGTACTCCGGTTATGTCATCAATGAGGCCGATTGCGGGTGTTACATCGCGGACATACGGACTTCCCCGTTCCTACGAGATTTCACATATGAGGAGCGTGGGGACTGGATCGAGCTTTCCATGATTGATGAAGTTCGGAAGAAGTCGACATTGAAGTGACACCCGCTCATCCGAGGATCCCTCTATGATATCGGCGCGAGACGTGTCAAGCTAGAGTCGAGACAAAGACCGAACCGGTAAGGAGAAGGTTATTATGGCATACGGAAGAAGCGGCTTAATCACCACGCGATGGTCGCTTCCGAGCGATCATACTTCAAAGGCGAATCAACCCCGACCCGGAAGTTCAAGAGAACCGTCGAATCGGGAGCATACAAACAACTTTTATGGAGTCCCCGCTACACCGCCCTCGACTAGAAAAGGGTATGTATTTTCATGCAAATTATGCCTCAAATCTTTGGGTGTTTGTTGTACATTTGACACGCTTCTCACACTTCTTTTTATTTTTTCCCCGTTTCAGTCTAGGGGACAAGCGCATTCACGGCATCAACCCAAGCGGAGTTCGATTCCACGCGCAAACGGAAATCACCTACCAAACCCACACCATCAACCCTCGCTAGTACTCCTACGTCTCATCCACCGCTAGCTCCTTCCTGGCCGCGGGAGAGGACGGGGTCGAGGTCGAGGCTCGAGGTCGAGGACGGGTCGAGGACGGATCACGGTCGTGGACGCGGGAGAGGGAAATGGACATCCCAATCACACTAGTATATACGACTCCGCGTACTCGCGTATTTTCCGCCTTTCATTATCCCTTATATCGGAGGCATCACCAACGCCAAAGGAGACGGTCATGGCTATAGAGCCGTAAAGATTACAAATATACTGAGATGAGGAGTCATGGGGCCGAAGTTCGTCGTAATGTTACACAGAGGCGCGTGATCACCAAGAGCTTTATGAGAGAGTTCTATCTTCGATACCTAGATCGGAGCCGTTACGTAAGCTTGCTTGTTATGAACCGGGCGCCCGACTATTATCGACGACGCTCCCAGAGGTCAAGCACATCATTGCCACGAGGTATAACGTGGCGTTTATTTCGTACGGATCTAGCTGGTGGCAACTTATGCCTTCCTAAGTGACCGTACGTGCGGGAGTACAACCACCGACGGACATTAGCCAGGCCGGGACAAGTCCCCACCCATTTTATAGCGTATGATACTTTACTTTATCATCTATATTATATTAGTTATATTTTGTCATGTCCCTACTTATAGTCAAGTTATATTTCGATGGCCTCAGATTTAATCGTTAATGCTTCAGCCTTCACATGTTAGGCAATGATTACCCCATTCCACCAACACCGCTCCTCGAGGTCCCAATGTGATCCAAGCGCAAGGCAACCGCACCTCCCATACCAAGATAGGACATCGTAGTACAATGACTATATGAGGAGGACAAACATGCAAGAAGACAAAGATTACATTTGGGGATAGTATATGTGTTATGGTTTTTTATTTATCCACTTGTATGAATGTTTGAATTAATTGCTTTCTGCTTCGTAAACACTTTCATTTCGTAAACAATTTGGCGATACTATACGTGTAATGGTATATTCATCCCTCCCACGGTTTTTGTGGGAGTATGTCCTATCACATTCACAATCAAATTTTATTCCAAGTTCGCCCCTCGTTAGCTTTTCCCGTTGCCGAAGTGAAACATTATCCCATCTTGTTTTTTTTTAAATCAGACAGGGACATCTCGGTGTAAATACTCGAGATGCATCTCTGAGCGAAGTTTACTCGAGACGTGTCTCGTGTAATATTACTCGAGACGTGTCTCTGAGCGGATATACCCGAGATACAGGCCGGATCCTCGAAACCGACCGATACTCACCGTATTTGTATTTTGCAGTGGTTCCTACCCTGGACATCGCTGATGAATTAACTACATCACAAACATTTCAAACTCCTGGCCGAGCTTTTCCTGTTGCTGAAGTGAAACATTAGCCTCTGATGCATATCTCGTGCAGTTAGCTACCCGAGATGTCCTCTCAGATCTCTGGTAGACTTACACGACATAAATCTCGTGTAAATGTATTCGAGATATGTCGGGTAAGTCTACCCGAGATGTAAGAGGACATCTCGGGTAGACTTTACACGAGACGGGCAAGGGCTAGCGCTGGAATAAATTAGATCCCTGTATTTAAGATCCCTGTATATAAATATATCCCCATTTACAACAGTAACTCCATTAACACACACACACACTTTCCCACCTCCAGCATCATCCTCTCACTCTCTCGATCAGTAATCAAAATCCAAAAACAATGGGAGTAAGCAACAACATAATAGCAGGCCTTAATTTCACGGCTCTCCTTTGTTCAATCCCCGTCATAGCTTCCGGGATATGGCTTGCTTCTAAGCAAGACAACGAGTGCATCAACTGGCTCCGGTGGCCGGTTATCTTCATCGGAATCCTCTTCCTCCTAGTCGCCTTGACTGGCTTCGTCGGCGCTTACTGGAACAAACAGGGTCTCTTGGCTTTCTATCTCTTCTGTATGGCGGCTCTAATCGTTCTCGGTCTCATTCTCCTTGTACTTGCTTTTGTGGTTACCCGACCGTCGGGTGCGTATGCGGTTCCCGGACGGGAGTATAAGGAGTACCGGCTG